>JARNGD010000084.1:0-156443 GCA_031001845.1 Achaetomiella virescens
TAGTTATAAGGAGCGCTCACCCTAGAATAGCTATATTCCCTTTTTTCCTTTTTCTTTCCTAAGTTTAGTATACTCGTAGAGTCATTAACTAGCTAGTTGCAATATACTTCTAGGACCGTTATATTACACTGAACTTCCTTCTTTTATCGTCAAACGGAGAAGTATCGGAGCATTTACGTTGTCAATAAGGCGACGGAACATTACTAGGCCGATTCGAGCCACCAACGAGGTAGCTAGACTACACTTGCGCTATCACGAGGCGGTGAGTATCGAGGTGCAGCAAGATACTAGCCTATACGGGCCTAGTTGAGCGAAGAGCAGCCTAAGGGGCTGGGACCTCGAGCCTAAGGAGCCGAGTAGCTAGGCACGACTAGGATACTACGACTATAAGATACTAGCAACTTAGTCGGTTAAGTGAAGAGCAAGACCTAGCAAAGAGACTAAGTGAGCTACGACGTCGCCTATAAGATACGAGCTACGGGCTTAGTTAAGCCGTACGTCGAATAGCAAGGTACTATCTAGGATAGTAGGAAGAGAAGGAAAGCTATAATGTCGATAGACCTATCCGTCGAGCCCTAGGATAGGGTCCAATAGCTAATATAGATAATGACTCGGATGATAAGCTAAATCGAGTATATCTAGGCTTAGGCTAACGAGAGAGAAGCAACCCGACTATAAATCGGACCCTCTAGGAGAACCTAGCGAACCTCAAACTACCTTAAGGACTACGCCTCGAGCCCTAACGCTATAATGCCCCCTAAGCTACTATATTACTACCTTCTCCCCCTAGCTAAACGAAGAAGAAGATGATCCTTCTAGACCCCCTATACTTCGACGGCAATCGGAAGAAATACTAGAACTAGAGGTTGGAAATAGAAGGCAAACTATATACAACGGATACCTCCTTAGATCCCCTACTAACCAATTCACTTATATCTACTCTCGGCTTAGGGATAGGCCCTAGTCAATAGTAGTAGCGTTCTATAAGAGTAGTAGCCCAAATAGCGTATATAACCTAGCAGATTTCCTCTAGTACCTAACCTCGATATAAGGACCCTAACATTGCTAATATACGCTTAACGACCTTACGATATAACCTAGGGCGAGGGAGTCGTTTATAGCGTTTTACCTAAGGTTCGAGAAGCAACTAGCTGATATAGGGGGTGCTATATAGCCGATATAGTCTAGATCAATTATCTCTAGAAGACTCTTAACAACGAGATAATAGACCGCCTAGTCTTAATACTATACCTGCCGATGGACTATATAGGGTTCGTCTAAGAGCTTTATAGTCTTGCGCTAATATTAATGCCTAGAGACTTTCCTAGAGGAAAGCTACTAGGAAGCCTCCTAATTACTACGCAACGCCTTTTAGCCCGCTAAATGCGAAGCCCTTCACCTAACTAGAGGGATAGGCGGGCTAGAACCTCGCCTAGAGCTAAAACGCCCCCTTTCGCGCTACCTTACCTAACGCGATAGAATAGGAGCCTACTAGGGTCAATAAGGCTATTTAGAGATAGAATCGGGAACTAGCAGGCAAGAGGGCTAAGCTAGCGAGCGAGGAGGAGATCTAATAGCGGTAAAGGGAGGGCTTATATACAATGTAGATAGAAAGGCTACTAGAGTATAGAGTACCCCCTTCTCCTACTAAGGCGCCCTAGACCTTAGGCGTATATTAAAAAGGCAACTCCTAAGCTTCCTATAGTCGAAGACTTAGTAGATTCCAAACTAGATATACCTAACTAGATAGAAACCAAGGACGAGGAGTTAAAAGAATAGCTCCTAGCGGAAGTCGTCGCTAGGAGTATTTAGAGGCGGAGCGGCTTAGAAGAAGGCTAAAAAGAAAATAGATAAGCTACTAGTCTATATTAACTTTAGGATTAATAGTATCTTATATACTAAGGCCTTGATCGATTCTAGTTGCTTCTACTATAGTACGATTAATAGAGCCCTTATTCGACGCTTATACCTCCTATATATTCCTATTGTCCCCGCAACCTCGAGTAGCTTAAGACTATCGTTAGGGGAGTAATACTAATATAATATACCTTGCTCTAGATATCGATAGTTATAAGCAAAAGAGGGTATTCCTCTACGTTATTAACTAAGTAGAGGATTGTCCTTAGAAGACCCTAGATAAGGGCCAAATAAGTAGAAGTTATACCTATAAGAAACGAGATCTATATAGGCTCTTTAGGTTAGTAGTCAAGGAGCGGAGCTATAATAAGGGGGTCAACTTCCCTATATAATAATATATAGCGAGCGTCTTTAGAGCCCTAGTTTATAGGGCAAGACGATACCGCCCCTCTAACTAGAAGGAGGGCGTACGAATTTTTAGCAAGCCTTATAGATATCGAGAAAGCCCTCGCCCAAAAAAGTATAGCGACCCTTATAAGAAGCTGCTAAGCTACTACTATAACTTCCTTCCTCTATTGATATAAGCCGACTAACTCCTACTATATCGAGCAGGTATCGACTAAAATCCTCTTAGAAAAGGATACTAATAGCTAGGATAAGACCCCTCCCTAGGGACCCCTATATATATTATACAAGGAATTAATTATCCTATAGAAGACCTTTATAGAGCTCCTAGACAAGAACTTTATCTATAAGCAGCTCTCCTACTTTAGCGCTAATACTCTTTTAAGAAGCTAGGGGGCGGCCTCTACTTCTATAACTATTATAGGCTAAATAAATTACTTAGAAGGATCGATACCCCCTTCCTCTAATACTAAGATATTAAGGTCCTTATCGAAGGCAAAATGGTTTACGAAACTAGATATAATTTTAGCATTCTATAAGATCTAGATCAAAGAGGGAGACAAGTAGAAAACGGCCTTTTATCTAGTATAGATTATTCGAGTAGCTAGTTACCCCTTTTAGCTTAACGGGCGCCCTAGCTACCTTCTAGCGATATATCAACTATATATTATAAGAATACCTAGACGAGTTCTACTCGGCTTATATCGAATATATTGATCTATTTAGATAGCTCCCTTTCACTATAGGAAGAAGGTCTAATAGTTATAAAAAGGCTCCTCGATACGGGCTTATAAGTCGATATCGATAAGTATATTTGAAGTCAAGAGCGTTAAATATCTTAGATTTATTATCGAAGCTAGTAAGGGCATTTGGGCTAACCCTAAGAAGGTCAAGGCCATCGAATTATAGGAGCGCCCTTAGATGGTTAAGGGGTCTATAGCTTCTTAGGGTTCGCTAACTACTACTATTTCGTCCCTAGGTTCTCTAATATAGCAATCCCCCTAATAGTACTACGAAGAAAGGTATACCCTTTATCTAGTCACTATAGTACGAAGAGGCCTTCTAAAGGCTAAAGGCTCTCTTGATTAGAGCCCTAGTTTTAGCGTAATAGGACCTAGAACGGAAAAGTATAGAGATAGACTTATTAGGGTACGCTATTAGAGGGGCTCTATCCTAGTACGACGACGAAGGAGTCCTATAGCCTATTACATTCTTTTTAAAGAAGAATAGCCTAGCAAGTACAACTACCCGATTTACGATAAGGAACTCCTAGCTATAGTATAGTGCTTAGAGTAGTAGGACGCCGAACTATAGAGTACTATTATTCGAAGTCTAGACGGACTATAAGAACCTAATACTTCTAGAAGAAGAGATAGCTAAGTAAGAGACAAGTTTTAGGTAGAGGTCCTCGCCTAATATAACTTTATACTAAAATACTAGCCTAGTAAAGAAGTAGTATACTAGACGCCCTCTCTAAGGAGAGAACAAGATATACTAATAGACGAGTTCGATAAGCGCCTTACTAGGCGGTACTTCTAACTACTAAAGGCTAAGAGGAACTATATCTTAGTATACAACCTAGGTCTAGGCCCTCCTATCGGCAATAGGGAAGAAAGCTAACATCGTAATAGTTCGAGCGAGGTATACCTTTATAAGAATAGCGATCAAGATAGAGAGATAGACGATATAGCGGACAAATTAGACCCCCTAGTTAACCCCTTTATAGAAGAGCCTTTAAAGGGCTTATAGGACTAAGCGCTATAGGCTAATAACTAGTACTAGTTGATTCGCTAGATAGTTAAGGATAGCGTAAGGTAGTTCCCCTCCTAATAGGGCCTACCTATTTCTATATTAGAGTACTTGGTTGACGACGAAAACCGACTTCTTTAGAGGGACCGTATTTAGCTACCTCACTTCGAACCTCTATATACCCGAGTTATCCAAGAAACCTACGATTCTATACTTATAGGCTACCCTAGGCGAGACCTTATAAAGGCGCTAATCGGCTAGAAGTTCACTTAGCTAGGCCTTAGTCAGGATATCGGCGGTTCCTATATAACTATATATATATAGAAGGACCGCCGTCTAGAGAGAGAAGCGTAGAGGGCTATTAAAGCCGCTGCTATCCCTAAGAGGATTTAGAGCGAAATATCGATAGACTTATTATAGACCTACCCCTATCTAGCCCTAACTAGGCGGATACGATTATAGTCATTACCAACTAGCTATCGAAGAGCGTGATCTTTAAAGCAATAGCCTCTACTATAGTTGAGGTAGTAGCCCAACTATTATACTACCTTATTCGTTACTATAGGCTTCCCTCTAGGATTGTTTCGGATAGAGGCCCCTAGTTTATAAGTCTAATCTAGAAACGGATTTACGAGCTACTTAGATTACTCGGGTTGTCGACTACCTACTACCCGAAACGATAGAGCAATAGAGTATATAAACTAGGTTATAGAGCATTACTTATACTACTTTATAATATATCGCTAGAATAACTAGGCCGGGCTACTACCTATAGCGATGCTGGCTATCTAATAATAGGGTCGCTATATCTACTAGCCTAAGCCTATTCTTTATAACGTATAGTTACGACGTAGACCTCCTCGGCCTAACTAGAGGGGCAGCTGACTTACAGACTATAGAGAGGTCCCTAATCGCTCGAGGCGAAGCCTTTATCGTATAGCTCAAGGAGGCAACTAAGTTCGCCTAAGCTACGATAGCCGCTATATAGGAGCAATAGGAAGAATACGTAAACCAAGACGGCAAGTAGCTAAGTAGTTCTATATAGGGGATAAGGTTAGCTTACTTGAAGAATATTAGTACCGATAGGCCCTCGAAGAAGCTCGACTAGCGCAATGCTAAGTATACCGTTATAGAGCTCGTTAGCTCCTACGCCTGCCGCCTAGCTATACCTCTAGGTATCTATAACGTTTTCTATATCTCGCTCTTAAAGAGGGCGAGCGATGACCCGCTTCTATTATAGGTATAGGACGATGCCCAACTACTAGCCGTAATTTCAGAGGAAACTAGTAAAGAAGAGTAGCAAGTTGAAGAGATCCTCGAAGCAAAGACGATAAGGCGTAGGACAAAGGTATTAGTCAAGTGGATAGGATACGCGTAGCCTATATAGGAACCCCTAAGTACCCTCCTCGATATAGAGGCCCTTAACAGATTTGAAGCGGTATACGGCAAGATATCCCCTTGACTAGAGGAGGGAAGCTGCACTTTCGGACCTACGAGAGGGAGGAGGGGGGTAATATAACAGGCTAAGCCCGATATAGGGCCTCGGCGGCCCTCGGCCAAGGAGCTGGGCCATAGCCCCGGCCGGTGCCCGAACCCCTAGGCTCGTTGCCCCTAACAACGGCGCTAGGCACTTAGGCGACGATATGACCTATAGCCTCCCTCTAGTTATAAGGAGCGCTCACCGCCAGAATAGCTATATTCCCTTTTTTCCTTTTTCTTTCCCTAAGTTCAGTGTACTCGTAGAGTCGTCACCAGCTAGTTGCAATATACTCCTAGGACCGTTATACGAGGTCTTCGCCCTTATAGTATAATGGTTAGAAATATAGGATTCGTGACCCTCCTATACTGCCGAAGCTTATAGCCCGGGTATTGCTCTATTACCTCGTTGACAACGCGAGCCTTGTAATTCTCGACTATCCAGGTATAAGGATAGGAGTCGTTCTGTCAGCTTAACTAGTCCCGTAGGCCAGTGTCTTGCTATCCGACGTACGGCTTAACCGGCTCTGAAGCTAGTATCTTATGGGCAACGTCGTAGCTCATTCGGTCGCAAGCGCCGAGATATTGCTCCTCGCTCAACCGAACAAATGCCGATGTCTTGCGGAATCGTTAGTGCCTTATCGCCTAGTTGAAGACTCGGACTTGCTTCGTGATGGTCGCGTCTGGAGTTTCCTATAGACGACGACGCGATTGACCTAGTAAATACTCTATTCTTGCGAAAAGAGGAAGATTGGATGTAATGTAACGGTCCTAAGAGTGTATTGCAACTATTTGGTGACGACTCTACGAGTACATCCAATCTTGAGAGAAAAGAAGAGGAAGAGGAAGAAGAAGGTTATCCCCAATCTGATGACGTGGCCTTTCTGCCTGGGCAGAAGAGGCAACAACCCGAAAGAGGCAGGCACGATGGGGGTCGCTGCCCACAATGTTGGTGTTGACATTCAGGGGCAGGGGCGCGCACGGGGGTTAGGGTTGGCCGAGGGTTGCCGAGGCCCATCCGGGGCTCAGCCCGTTACAATTACTTCTGATGCCTCCTTTATAGCTAGGGCCTCTGTAGGCCGCCTAGCCGCCCGTAGCTGGCAAAACCGGCCTTGGATCTTTTTGCAGGCCTCTTCGACTAGTAGACCTAGGGGTCTATAGCCTTCTAGAGGGCTTAGGAGGGTTGGCATCTGAAGTCGGTCTTCGAAGTCAGCTAGCCTCTGGTGGAAGTAGAGGTCTAGTGGAGGGACAAAGGTCTCGGTTTCTAATCTTCGAATAGGCGTAGCCTTGTAGGCCCCGGCTACTATACGTAGGCTCCTGCTCTGAGCCTTCTGGAGGTCCCTCGCAATGCCCTATGGCCGACTCCCAATGGGGGTGGGTATATGGAAGCTTGAAGCTCCATAGGCTAGGGCACTACTGTCAGGGTCTAGGGTGTACTAGGGTTAGGGTTGCCCAAGGGTTAGGGCTGCTAGTCACGTGAGCCAAATGGGGGTATATAGTGGGCCCGGATTCCTAGGCTTCGAGAGGTTCAGAGTTCAATGTTACACCTTTCCGCCCCCTACCTTTGTTGCTTCCTCATTGCTCCTACGCTTCCTGCCATCCCTTCACTCCTACGATAGCCTTCTAAGGAACCCTAGGGTAGGGTCCCTGACAACTACGGATACACTTAGTATAGACCTCTCGAGCCTTGACTAGAGTATAGCCCTAGGTCTTAGAAGCTATTCTAGATAGTGCAAAGTCCTATATTTTTAGCTTACCTCTATTGCCTCCATATAGGCCCTCTAATTTAGCCTCTAGTCTAGCCAGACCCCTAGGAATCGGCTAGAAGGCTTTGGGTGTATTGTATCGAAGCCCTCCCCGGCTGGGTAGGCCAAGTTGACTAGGTTTGACCACTGTTTTCAGCCCTTGTTGAAGTGGATCAACTCGCTCTTCTCCCCGGCAAAGACCATCCCCCTAGGTTCGGCCCATTGTAGGCAAGTCTTCTGGCCTCTTCTAGTTGCCGGCAGTTGGCCTGGGGGCCACGGCCGAAGGCTAGTAGGTTGTATCGTCTGCGAAACCTACTATAGCTACCCCAAGGTGCTTTTCTTTAAAGCCCTATATAGGAAGCAATATAAAGGATAAAGAGGATAAGGGATAGTGGGGAACCCTGTGGAACCCTAGCCTTGATTGGTATAGGCTCGGTAGCCTAGCCGTCGAAAAAGAGGTTAGTCTCTCTGCCAGTTAGCCAGACCTTGATCCACTATACTAGCTATCCTAGGAAGCTATAGGCTCGGAGGATATCTAGTAGACTTATATAGTTTAACCGTGTCGAAGGCTCTAGATATATCTAGTTGAAGTAGGGAGGCGGTTGCTCCCTGCCTCCAAGCCTCCTAGACCTATACTACTACTAGCCGAATAGCTAGTTCGGTAGATCTACTTATTCTATTGCCTATCTACTTGTCTAGTAGTAGGCCGTTCCGCTCTATAGCTTCGGCTACCCTCTTGGCTAGTATAGCCTCTAGAACCTTCCCTAGGGTAGGTAAGAGAGCTATAGGCCTATAGCCCTTAGGTGTGAGGGACGAGCAATATATAGGCGAGGCTCGAGGGCGCTGCTAATATACTTAATTCTGCTAATCGAAAGCTGAGGAGGAGAGAGGGAGAGTTATGAATATAGGCTACGCGATGCGTAGGAAAAGGGGGACCCCCCTGCCAGGAAGCTATTCCTAGTATAGAAGCGTACCTATAACCCCAACCCTAGGTACGTCTTGGGTGCGCCTTATATGCTCCTTGTATACGCTCTCCGTTATAACCTCCCCCTCTAAAAAAGCTCGCCTTGAGCTTTTCCAGCTATAAAGATCGAAATAGCACTCTAGGCCGTATTACTAAGCCGACTATAAGATTATTGTTTCGGGGCCTTATTTCCTCTATTACGAGCGCTATAGTCGCTGGCCTATAGCTACTAGCCTGTCGTCATCCGTATAAGGTTCCGCGTACCCGTCCTTGGCTATAGCTAGCAGCTACTCGTTAAGCCGCATTAGGGGTCTATCCTAGTCCGGGTAGTTATCGTGGAATCGCTTTAGGGCTGCCGGCGTTTTCTGGAAGTCCGACGCTAGATACCAAGCCGGGTCCGGGTCCTAGTTACGCTACTAGGCTCGGTACTAAAGCTTGCCGTAATGGGTCTGGCTAGCTAGGATCCTTTCGACTTCCTATTCCTCTTAGCTAGCTATATCTTCGCTAGGCGGATTCTCGGCAGCTTGCCCCGGCAACGGGTTATTTAGGTACCGCCGTAGCTAGTTAGCTATAAACTTAGTAGATCCGTGCTAGGATTCTAGAAGCTTGAGCTATTAGGCTCCTATAGTAGTCTTCTTAAAGATCCTATAGTATTGCTATATAATAGAGAAGGACAGCTTGTCGCTTAGGCGGCTAGTTAGTTTAAGGGACTGCTTAATAATAACTATATTATCGCTAACGTCGAAATCTAGCTCGTAGTAGTATCGATTCGCTTGCCCTACCTATTTCTCCTAGGCCTTCGTAATTATCTACTAGATATAGTCGACGTAACCCTAGATCTAGCAGGCCGCCTCTTTATGCCGATTTGCGGTTTAGTTGCTCTTAGGGGTCGTCGAAATCCTACATTTAGGATTCCTAATCAAATAGTATGACGGGTACGTCAGGGGAGGTGCTATTGCAACGTGTCATCTATATAGAGCCCCTAGCTCTATAGCCCCTAGCTCTATTACCCCGGCTTGCTCTATATATAAGCCTTCGATAGGAGAGCTCTTCTAGCTCTTCTTCTTCCTCCTTCTTATCTTGCGATTTTACATTATAGAGAGGTCTTACCGCAGCCTTGCCTCGGCCAATGGCCCTCTACTTATAACAAATAGCATTAGTATTAGGAAGCCGAATAAGACCTCGTACGGCTATAATCCAGTATTATTATATAGAAGGCCTATCTAGGCGGCGTCGTGGGCTAGGATCGCGCGAGACTAGTTATCCTAGAAGTAGCTAACGAATAGCCTTAACTACTAGTTGATATATTAATTAAGGATTTCGACCTGCCTAGCGGTCTAGGAATACTATATTATAGCTAGCTTCTATTCGATCCCGAGGATCTAGGATAGCTCGTCGGTAAACTTGGCCTAGAACTAAGCTCCTTAGTCGCTAATGATCTCCTTTAGTAAGCTATATACTCGATATAGGCCCTTATAGTATATCTTCGCGGTATCTTAGGTAGTAGCGCTTCTCTTATATAGAATAGTCTATATGCCTTTATTAGTCGATCGATTATAACTAACGCGTTGTTATAACTATAGCAGTCTAGTAGTGGTTTATTGAAATCTATAACTAGGCATTGCTAGGACTATTCTAGTAGCGGGATCGGCTATAATAGCCTAGGGTCTTATCGCGTAGGTACTTTAATAATTAGTATAGTATATAGTTATCGATAAACGTCTTAATATCGCTGCTTATCCTTAGCTACTAGTACTAGGCGGCTACTAGCTTCTTAGTCTTGCTCTACCTAGGGTATACTATAACTACGGTCGGCTATATACCTCCTAGATAACCCGGGTCCTCAAGTATCCGACCGCGGATATAACTAGTCTAACCGCTATATAGGAGTAGCTAGTCGCCTAGGAGGGAGAACTCGGGGTAGCCCGTATACACTTAATCGCGCCATTCGTCTAACTTAGGCGCTATATAGTTAGCCTCTAAGAGATCGTTAACTAGTTGGAAACTAGAGCCTAGCGGTAGGGCAATGCCTTTGTTAAGGGCTATAATCGTCGCGGCTATTAGCTCCTATATAGCCTAGCCCCTAGCCTATACCAGGGCGAAAATTTGCATCGTGCAATATACCTCGCGTTTAGCCTTCTATATAGCAGCGTCTTCCGTCTTCTAGGAGAGGGCATCGGCGGCGGTATTCTTACTTCCTAGCTAGTACGTAATATAGAAGTTATACTACGAGAGTAGCTCGGCCTATCCTACCTAATGGATATTCAATAGCCTCTTCGTACTAAAGTACTTTAATACTTTATAGTCGGAAACAATTAGAAAAGGCTCTTGCTCTTCGCTCTATAGACCAATTAGTTCGGCCCTCTAACACTATAAGGCCTAACTATAGCTAGGAGCTCCTTGTCGTAGATATAGTAGTTAAGCTCGGCGCCCTACATTGTCTCTAAGAAGTAGGCTATAGGGTGCTACTAGCCGTCGTCCTACTTCTAGGATAGCACTCCTACAACTACGCCTTAAAAGCATCGGTTTTAACGCGGGTTAGCTAGCTATACTAAAAGTAGGCTAGACTAGTCTAGCGAGGAGGCGCTCCTTTAGCTCCTCGAATATATATTAGCAATCTTACGTCTAAATAAAGGGGGCGTCCTTCTTAATCAAGTTGGTTAGGGGATAGGCGATACGCCTATACTCGTAGATAAAACGGTGATAGAAGTTATAGAAGCCAAGGAAGGATTATACCTATTCAATAGTAGTTGGAATCTCCTAATCGTAGACCGCTTCTAGCTTCTAGGGTTAGGAGCAATGCTATTAGTCCTAACGATAAACCTAAGGAACTTGGTCTCTATAATATAGAACTCGTACTTCTTTAAGTCAGCCTGCAACCTAGCCTCGCGTAGGCGTTCTAAGATACGGCGAACGTAGATCTCGTACTCCTCTTATATAGCCGAGAAGATCAGGATATCGTCGATATAGGCGCTATAGAAGTCGTCGAGGTAGCCTATCAGCGTATTATTAATGAACCGCTAGAAGGTTGCAGGTCTATTAGTCAGGCTAAAGGGCATTACTTTGAACTTATACGCGCTATACTATATTCGAAAGGTCGTTAAGTCCTTGCATTTAGGGCTAATTCGAATCCGGTAAAAGGCTTACTAGATATCAATCTTCGTAAATATCTTCGCTTAGGCAATTCGGGCTAGGGTCTCGTCAATTAGAGGTAGTAGGTACTAATCTTCTTAGTTATCGTATTTAGCTTGTAGTAGTCGTTCTACCTATACGGCTCTCGATATACGCTTGCTTAGTTATATCGCTAGCGAAGCGATTAGCGTTGACTTCTAGCTTCTTCGAGATAGCTCGGTGCTATACTTCGAACTTCATCGTATCCTTTTTAGCCTCGTTATAAGAGATAGAAGGGTCTAGGAGCCTGTCGCTCTTCTAGCTAGCGCTTACCAGCGTCGGCTCGATGTCTTTAGTCTAGCCGCGTATTGGTCTTCCTCGTTTGGTCGTTTCCTCGGGCTCTTCGGGCTCTTAATAGGCGCTATTATAGGCGTTAGCGAGCAGTTGAAAGAACTCGGCAATCTAGGCGTCTCGCTGAGCCAGCTTAGCCTCTCTAGTAGCTAGCTTAGTAGCGAGGTCATTCTTCGTCTTCTACTTTCCTTTCGTATAAGCGGAGCGCTCGGCAGCTTCTTTAATGCCTATAGAGGTAGGTATCTTGGTAGTAGGAGTATCCTACGGGTCGTTCGGGTTCGTTATTGCAGCTTTGTTTGGTAGTCTCCAGGCGCGTAGCGTAGCTATAGTCGATTCTTCGATTCTTCACTTCTTCAGGCGCTTCAAGTAGCCGTTTCGGTTCTTCAGGGCGCGTCACGTAGCTATAGTTCAGGTCCTTTGCCGGCGCGCGACGTAGCTAGGCTATTCTTCTTTCGATTCTTCAGGTTTATTGCTAGCACGTAGCTAGCTAGGCACTTCATTTAGTCAGGGCGCGCAACGTAGCTACTAGTTCCTCGGTTCGGTCGGCGCCTTCGGCTGCCAGACGGTTCTTCTTCGTTGGGGGCGCGCACGTAGCTATAGGTCGTTCTTCGGTTCGGTCGGCGCCTTCGGCTGCTAGATGGTTCTTTCGGTGGATATTCTTGAGCCTTCCTAGGCAGTAGGTTTGAGCTTTCGATTGTAAGAGACGAGCAATATAGGCAAGGCTCAAGGGCGCTAGCAAATACTACTCAATTCTGCTAATCGAAAGCTGAGGAGGAGAGAGGGAAAGGTAGGAATATAGGCTACGCGATGCGTAGGAAAAGGGGGAACCCCCTGCTAGGAAGCTATTCTAGTGCGGAAGTGCACCTATAACCCCAACCCTAGGTGCGCCTTCGGCGCCTTAGGTGCGCCCTCCGTTATACGTAGGCTCCTGCTCTGAGCCTTCTAGAGGTCCCTCGCAATGCCCTATAGCCGGCCCCCAATAGGGGTAGGTATATAGAAGCTTGAAGCTCTATAGGCTAGGGCACTACGGATATACTTGGTATAGACCTCTTGGGCCTTGACTAGAACCGGGCCCCAAGTCTTAGCAGCTATTCTAGATAGTGCAAAGTCCTATATTTTCAGCTTACGCTCTATAGCCTCCTTATAAGCCCTCTAATTTAGCCTCCAATCTAGCTAGACCCTAGGAATCGGCTAGAGGGCTTTGGCTATATTGTATCGAAGCCCTCCCCGGCTGGGTAGGCCAAGTTGACTAGGTTTGACCACTGTTTTTAGCCCTTGTTGAAGTGGATCAACTCGCTCTTCTCCCCGGCAAAGACCATCCCCCTAGATTCGGCCCATTGTAGGCAGTCTTCTAGGCCTCTTCTAGTTGCCGGCAGTTGGCCTGGGGCCTCGGCCGAAGGCTAGTAGGTTGGTGTCGTCTAAAGCCTACTATAGCTACCCCCAGGTGCTTTCCTTTAACGCCCTATATAGGGAAGTATAAAAGGATAAAGAGGATCGGGGATAGTGGGGAGCCCTAGAACCCCGGCCTTGATTAGTATAGGCTCGGTAGCCTAGCCGTCGAAAAAGAGTAGTCTCTCTACCAGTTAGCTAGGCCTTGATCCACCGTACTAGCTCCTAGGAAGCTAGGCCTGGAGTATCTAGTAGCCTTATATATTTGACTATTCGAAGGCTCTAGATATATCCGTTGAAGTAGGGATTGCTCCCTGCCTCTAAGCCTCTTGAACCTGGGCTACTACTAGCCGAATAGCTAGTTCGGTAGACCTGCTATCTGCTCGTCAGGTAGTAGGCCGTTCCGCTCCGCAGCCTCGGCTACCCTCTTGGCTAGTATAGCCTCTAGAACCTTCCCTAGGGTAGGTAAGAGGGCTATAGGCCTATAGCCCTTAGGGGTTCTATACGTAGCCGGGGACTTCCCCGGCTTCGTTAGAACCACCGTTCTAGCCTTCTTGAACCTCTAGGGGGTACCACTGCAATTCTAGGCACCTAGTGTAGAGAACCGCTAGGATCTTGAATAGTGGTTTCCACAGGCCTTGATTAGGCCTGTAGGTATTAGATCTTCCCCGGGGCCTTCCAAGGTTTGATTTTCGAGAGGGCCTCAGTTATATCCTCGATAGTAACCTTCTTCTGGACCTCGAATAGCTGCCGGTCGAAGGCTTGGGCGAAGGTAGTATCGAGGATATCACTAAGGTTAGCCGGTGGGTTTGGAAAGAATCTAGCTGCTAGAGCCTCGGCCTTCTGGCTGTGGGTTGTAAGATCTGGCTGGCTAGGGCCCCCTGAAGAGGGGGATAGTTTGCTAAATAGTATTATATAATAGGTCTTAGATATTTAGTAGCGCTTTAGTTAAGGTTAGCGCCGAGCTTTTAGAGTATATAGATATAGCCGAGGTAGTTAGTTAACATTCCTCGCTAGTTTAGTCTAAGGTCATTATATCTTAGTTCAAGCATTGCTCTAAGAGATTAATTTATATCGTCTAGCTAG
The DNA here is from genome assembly GCA_031001845.1 of Achaetomiella virescens. Classification (NCBI taxonomy): domain Eukaryota; kingdom Fungi; phylum Ascomycota; class Sordariomycetes; order Sordariales; family Chaetomiaceae; genus Achaetomiella; species Achaetomiella virescens. The sequence continues at coordinate 14,134 of JARNGD010000084.1, forward strand.
GTAACGCCCCTATTATCTATTAGCTCCTTCTCGAACTTAGGAAGGTAGCATAACTTTCCCTAGCTCTAGCGAAGGTTTATAAGCTAGGTAAGTGCGCCCTACTTTAAATTAGAGTCCCTATAGTATAAGGTAAGGTAATCGAGGAATGTATTTAGGTCGAATATAGTTCTAGGCTACTACTCTAGGCAAATATAGTTGCTATTTATAAGAGACGAGCAGTATATAGGCGAGGCTCCTTCGATACAGTCAACCATATAAGGCTACTAGATACCCTCCGAGCCTATGGCTTCCCAGGATAGCTAGTATGGTGGATCAAGGCCTGGCTAACTGGCAGAGAGACTACGCTCTTTTTCGATGGCCAGGCTACTAAGCCTATACCAATCAAGGCCGGGGTTCTACAGGGCTCCCCACTATTCCCGATCCTCTTTATCCTTTATATTGCTTCCCTATATAGGGCTTTAAAGGAAAAGCACCTAGGGGTAGCCATAGTAGGCTTGTCTATAATGGGCCGAATCTAGAGGGATGGTCTTTGCCGGGGAGAAGAGCGAGTTGATCCACTTCAATAAGGGCCGAAAACAGTGGTCAAACCTAGTCAACCTGGCCTACCCGGGCGGGGAGGGCTTCGAATAGTTCACCAAAGCCCTCTAGCCGATTCCTAGGGGTCTAGCTAGATTGGAGGCTAAATTGGAGGGCTTATAAGGAGGCATAGAGCGTAAGCTGAAAATAGGACTTTGCACTATCTAGAATAGCTGCTAAGACCTAGGGCCCCGCTCTAGTCAAGGCTCGAGAGGTCTATACTAAGTATATCCGTAGTGCCCTGCCTATAGAGCTTCAAGCTTCTATATACCTACCCCTATTGGGGGTCGGCTATAGGACATTGCGAGGGACCTCCGAAGGCTTAGAACAGGAGCCTACATATAGTAGCCGGGGCCTATAAGGCTACGCCTATTCGAAGCCTAGAAACTAAGACCTTTATCCCTCCACTAGACCTCTACCAACTAGAGGCTAGCCTTCGAAGACCACTTCAGATGCCAACCCTCCTAAGCCTCTAGAAGGCTATAGACCCCTAGGTCTACTAGTCGAAGAGGCCTGCAAGAAGATCCAAAGCCGGTTTTGCTAGCTCCGGCGGCTAGGCGGCCTATAGAGGCCCTAGCTATAGAGGAAGCATCGGAAGTAATTTCGGCCTAAAGGCCCAGGGCAAGCACTCCGAAGAGGCCCTCAACAAAGCCTAAACTAAGGTAGGCCTAGGGGGCTACGCGGCGGTATTAAGGTATAGGGCCCGGAACCAGGCCCTACCTACTACTCAACTAGCTAACTACCGGCCAAAGTTTGACGAAAAGGCACTAGAAAGGCAAAAGGCCTCACTAAGGCCGAGAGCTCTCTACTAACCCAGGCCCGAACAGGGGTTATAGGCCTTAGGGACTTCCTCTTTAGGGCTAGGTTCCTGGAATACCTACCCCCTACTACGAATGCTAGGGGCGGGAAATAGTAGAACATCTAGTAGTATAGTGCCCTCAACCACCTATTCTAAGACTTGGCCGGCTATAGCAATATACTTACGGGGGACCTGTACAAGGCCCTCGATGGGGGGGAAACAAGGAGAGAGGGCTTGCAAGGAAGGTTATTAGGTGTACTAGGCTCTAGGAGGCTCCTAGAGTATAGGCTAGCTATCCGGCTAGAACTAGGCTAGGCTACTGCCTAGTTAGCTACCTAGCCTTCCTTTTCACTAGAGTAGAAGGATTCGGAAGATTAGATTAGAAAGGAGGCAGAGGTTTTTAGTCCAGCCTTTTCAGGCACGGTTTTCCTTTATAATTAGTAGTATGGTCCGGCATACCTATAGGCGTAGCGGAGTAGGAATATATATATATTTGGCTAACTATAAGCGCGAAGCTTTTCTCCTAACTAGAGGGGTAGCTAAGCTAGTAACTTATATAGTATAATAGGCTAAGCCCGATATAGGGCTTGGCGGCCCTCGGCCAAGGCGCTTAAACCCCTAGGTTTGTTGCCTCTAATAATAGCGCTAGGCATTTAGGAGACGACAGAACCTATAGCCTCCCTCTAGTTATAGAGAGCGCGTACCACTAGAATAGCTATTTCCTTTCTTTTCCTTTCTTTCCCCAAGTTTAGTATACTTATAGTATCGTCACTAGCTAGTTGCAATATACTCCTAGGACCATTACATTATACTAAACTTCCTTCTTTTGTCGTCAAACGCGGAGAAGTATTAGAGCATTCGCGTCGTCAATAAGGCGACGGAACATCATTAGGTCGATTCGGGCTACTAACGAGGTAGCTAGACTATACTTACGCTACTACTAAGGCAGCGAAGTATCGAGGTTCCGCAAGATACTAGCCTATAGGCCTAGTTGAGCGAAGAGCAGCCTAAGGGTAGCAACCCTATAGGAGGACTACTAGTAAATCCTAGATTCCTAACTATTACGCTATAAGGGCCGTAACCTCGAGCCTAAAAGAGCCGAGTAGCTAGGCATAACCGGGATACTACGACTATAAGATACTAGCAACTTAGCCCGGTTAAGTGAAGAGCGAGACTATAGCAAAGAGACCGAGTAAGCTACGACGTTGCTTATAAGATACTAGCTAGGAGCTTAGTTAAGCCGTATATCGAACGGCAAGATACTATCTAGCGGGATACTAGGAAGAAAAGGAAAGCTACAATGTCGATAGACCTATCCGTCGAGCCCTAGGATGGGGTCCAATAGCTTATATAGATAATAACTCGGATGATGAGCTAGATCGAGCTATATAGGCTAAATAGGCTAACGAGAGAGAAGCAACCCGACTATAAATCTGGGCCCTCTAGGAGAATCTAGCGAGCCTATAAAACTACTCTAGGAACTATACCTCGAGCCCTAACGCCTCTACATACCCTAGGTTACCGTATTACTACCTACCCCTCCTAGGCCTATAAAGAAGAAGCCTATACTACTAGATCCGCCCCGCTTCGATGGTACTCGACGGAAGTTCTACGCCTAGAAACAAGAGATAGAGAACAAGCTAGCGATAGATAGCCTAGTAATAGGGAGCAAGAGAGAGTAATTCGCTTACGTCTTTGCCCGTCTAACGAAAGCCTATAGGCTATAGTTGGAGCTTACTACAAGCATTATCGACTAGAGAACTCGCTAGACCCTTTGGCCTTCCTCTAGTACCTCTCTATCTACTATAGGGACCTAAATATCGCTTAGAGGGCTCTCGATAGACTAGGGACGATGACCTAAGGGAGAAAGAGCCTTTCGCCTCTTTCCTACCTAGGTGTAAGAAGGAATACGCGGATATAGACGGAGCTAGGTGAACCTCTACTATAAAGATCAGCTACCTTAAGAATACCCTTAATAGTGAGATATAGAGAGCGCTAAAGGGCCTAATCAATATGCCGCAAGACTATAGCAAATACGTATACGTGCTTTAAGATCTAGCGCTAACCTCGACGAGTCCTATGCCTTCTCTCGTCGGAGAGCCTCTCTATCGTCTAACTAGAGGGTAGCTACGCTAGGCCCCTACCTAGAACTAAAATACCTCTACCCACACTTCCTTGCTAGATGCTATAGACTAGGAGCCTATTAAGATTAATAGATCGGTCTAGAGATAGAATCGAGAACTAGCAGGAAAAAGGGCTAAGCCGGCGAACGAAGAAGAGGTTCAACGTCGGCGAAGAGAAGGCTTATATATACGATGCGATAGAAAGGCTGCTAGAGTACGAGTACCCCCTTCTCCTACTAAGCGCGCTAGACTTAGGCGTATATTAAAAAGGCAACTCCTAAGCTCCCTACGTTAAAGACCTAGTAGATTCCAAACTAGATACGCCTAACTAGATAGAAACCAAGGACAGGAGTTAAAAGAGTAGCTCCTAGCGGAAGTCGTCGCTAGGAGCATTTAGAGCGGAGCGGGCTTAGAAGAAGGCTAAAGAGAAAATAGATAAGCCTAGTCTATATTAACTTTGGATTAATAGTATCTTATATACTAAGGCCTTAATCGATTCTAGTTACTTCTATTATAGTATAATTAATAAAGCCCTTGTTCGACGCTTACGCCTCCTATATATTCCTATCGTCCCCCGCGACCTCGAGCAGCTTAAGACTATTATTAGAGGAGCAATCACTAATATAACGTACCTTGCTCTAGATATCGATAGCTATAAGCAAAAGAGGGTATTCCTCTATATTATTAATTAGTGGAAGATATTGTCTTTGGAAGACCCTAGATAAGGGCCGAACAAGTAGAAGTTATACCTACGAAAAATAAGGTCTATATAGGCTCTTCAGGGTTGGTAGTCAAGGAGCAGAGCTACAATAAGGGGGTCAACTTCCTAGTACAACAATATATAGCGAGCAACTTTAAAGCCCTAGTTCGTAGGGCAAGACGATACTACCCCTCTAACTAGAAGGAGGGCGTACGAATTTTTACGGCAAGCCTTATAGACATCGAGAAAGCCCTCGCCCTAAAAAAGTATAGCGACCCTCGCGAGAAGCTGCCTAGCTACTACTACGACTTCCTCCCCTATTTGACCGAATATAAGCCGACCAACTCCCACTATATCGAGCAGGGCATCGACCACGAAATCCTCTTGGAAAAGGACACGAATAGCTAGGATAAGACCCCTCCCTAGGGACCTCTATATAGTATATCGCTCAAGGAATTGATCGTCCTATGGAAGACCATTATAGAGCTCCTAGATAAATACTTCATCCGAGCGAGCAGTCTCTTCTTTAGCACTAGTACTATTCGTCAAGAAGCTAGAGGCGGCCTCCGCTTCTACGTCGACTACTATAGGCTGAACAAGATTACTTAGAAGGATCGATACCCCCTCCCTCTAATCCGAGATATTAAGGTCCTTGTCGAAGGCAAAATGGTTCACGAAGCTAGACGTGATCGTAGCATTCTATAAGATCTAGATCAAAGAGGGAGATAAGTGGAAACCGGCTTTTCGTACCTGGTATAGACTATTCGAGTAGCTGGTTACCCCTTTTAGCTTGACGGGTACCCTAGCCACCTTCTAATGGTATATCAACTATACGTTATAAGAAGATCTAGACGAGTTTTGCTCGGCTTATATTAACGACGTGTTGATCTATTTAGACGGCTCCCTCTCCGACTATAGGAAGAAGGTCCGAATAGTTATAAAAAGGCTCCTCGATACGGGCTTATAAGTCGACATCGACAAGTGTACGTTTAAAGTCAAGAGCGTCAAATACCTTGGATTTATTATTGAAGCTGGAAGGGGCATTCGGGCTGACCCCGAGAAGGTAGAGGCCATTGAATTGTAGGAGCGCCCTTAGATGGTTAAGGGGGTCCGTAGCTTCTTAGGGTTCGCCAACTACTACCGCGATTTCGTCCCCGGGTTCTCCATATAGCAATCCCCCTAATAGCCCTGACGAAGAAAGGTATACCCTTTATCTGGTCACCATAGTGCGAGGAGGCCTTCCAAAGGCTAAAGGCTCTCTTGATTAGAGCCTAGTTTTAGCGTAATAGGACCTAGAATAGAAAACGGTACTAGAGCTAGACTCATTAGGGTACATTATTAGGGGGGCTCTATCCTAGTATAACAACGAAGGAGTCCTATAGCCTATTGCATTCTTTTCAAAGAAGAATAGCCTAGCCGAGTACAACTACTCGATTCACGACAAGGAACTCTAGCTATAGTATAGTATTTGGAGTAGTAGGACGCCGAACTATAGAGTGTACTATTATTCGAAGTCTAGATAGACTATAAGAACCTCAAATACTTCTAGAAGAAGCAGCAGCTAAGTAAGAGACAAGTCCGTTGGGTAGAGGTCCTCGCCCGATATATATATATATTCCTACTCCGCTGCGCCTGTAGGCACGCCGGACCATCTACTACTAATTACAAAGGAAAACCGTGCCTGAAAAGGCTGGACTAAAAACCTCTGCCTCCCCTTTTCTAATCTAAATCTTTCGAATCCTTCCACTGGTGAAAAGGAAGGCTAGGTGGCTAACTAGGCCAGTGGTCTAGCCTAGTTCTAGCCGAGTGGCCAGCCTATACTCGGAGCCTCCCAGAGCCTAGTAGCCACCTAATAACCTTCCTTGCAAGCCCTCTCTCCTTGTTTCCCCCCCCATCGAGGGCCTTGTACAGGTCCCCCGTAAGCGTATTGCTGTAGCCGGCCAAGTTTTTGGAATAGGTGGTTGAGGGCACATACTACTAGATGTTCCACTGTTTCCCGCCCCTGGCCGCATTCGCAGTAGGGGGTAGGTATTCCAGGAACCCTAGCCCTAAAGAGGAAGTCCCTAAGGCCTATAACCCCTGTTCGGGCCTGGGTTAGTAGAGAGCTCTCGGCCTTAGTAAGGCCTTTGTGCCTTTCTAGTGCCTTTTCGTCGAACTTTGGCCGGCAGTCAGCCGGTTGAGTAGTAGGTAGGGCCTGGTTCCGGGCCCTATACCGTTGATACCGCCGCGTAGCCCCCTAGGCCCACCTCAGTTTCCAGGCTTTGTTGAGGGCCTCTTCGGAGTGCTTGCCCTGGGCCTTCCAGGCCGAAATTACTTCCGATGCTTCCTCTATAGCTAGGGCCTCTATAGGCCGCCTAGCCGCCCGTAGCTGGCAAAACCGGCTTTGGATCTTCTTGCAGGCCTCTTCGACTAGTAGACCTAGGGGTCTATAGCCTTCTAGAGGGCTTAGGAGGGTTGGCATCTGAAGTCGGTCTTCGAAGTCGGCTAGCCTCTAGTTGAAGTAGAGGTCTAGTGGAGGGACAAAGGTCTCGGTTTCTAGGCTTCGAATAGGCGTAGCCTTGTAGGCCCCGGCTACTATACGTAGGCTCCTGCTCTAAGCCTTCTGGAGGTCCCTCGCAATGCCCTATGGCCGACCCCAAAGGGGGTGGGTATATAGAAGCTTGAAGCTCATAGGCCAGGGCACTACGGATATACATTTAGTATAGACCTCCCGGGCCTTGACTAGAGCGGGGCCCAGGTCTTAGCAGCTATTCTAGATAGTGCAAAGTCCTGCGTTTTCAGCTTACGCTCTATAGCCTCCTTGTAAGCCCTCCAATTTAGCCTCCAATCTAGCCAGACCCCTAGGAATCGGCTAGAGGGCTTTGGCTGTATTGTATCGAAGCCCTCCCCGGCTGGGTAGGCCAGGTTGACTGGGTTTGACCACTGTTTTCGGCCCTTGTTGAAGTGGATCAACTCGCTCTTCTCCCCGGCAAAGACCATCCCCCTAGATTCGGCCCTTGTAGGCAGGTCTTCTAGGCCTCTTCTAGTTGCCGGCAGTTGGCCTGGGGGCCTCGGCCGAAGGCTAGTAGGTTGGTGTCGTCTGCGAAGCCTACTATGGCTACCCCCGGGTGCTTCTCCTTTAACGCCCTATATAGGGAAGCAATATAAAGGATAAAGAGGATCGGGGATAGTGGGAATATAATATATAGCTAAGCCAAGGCTATAGCTATATATATATACTACTAGTAGCCAACCTATATAGTACTAGCTATAGTAGGTTAGACTAAGTGGGGCCTAGTAGGTCCAGGCCCCGAGTTTTGCGGTATTGAGTTTTCCACCCATGCAGACCTCTAGGTCGTGCAATCTACTACGCGTTGGTCGGTAGGTATATGAGTAGAAGATAGTACGGTCTACTTAATAGTGGATTATAAGCAACATTTAGCTTCTATAATACCTCGCGAACCTATAATATAGAAGCTTTCCAACTATTATCATTATCTGCTAGGAGCCTGGCAAGCTCTATAAGTACTGCCGGTGAAGAGCTATAGGTATAACGCGCTTAGTCTATAATAAGACCTAGTCTTACCATTAGATCACCCTAAGGCAATTAGCTTTAGTAGTTATCTATAAGTACCTATAGATCTAGATCGCAACAGACCTACCCCCGTCTAGCCCTAACAAGGCAGATACAATTATAGTCATTACTAACCGGCTATTGAAGAGTATAATCTTTAAGGCAATAGCCTGTACTATAGTTGAGGCAGTAGCCGACCGACTATTATATTACCTTATTCGTTACTATAGGCTTCCTCTAGAATTATTTCGGATAGAGGGCCCTAGTTTATAAGCCTAGTCTAGAAACGGATTTATAAGCTACTTAGGATCACTCGGCGGCTATCGACTACCTACTACCCTAAAACCAACAGAGCAATAGAGCGTATAAACTAGGTTATAGAATATTACTTAACGATGCTTTACAATATATCGCTAGGATAACTAGGCCAGGCTGCTACCTATAGCGATGCTGGCTATCAATAACTAGGTCGCTATATCTACTAGCCTGGGCCCATTCTTCAAAATATATAGTTATAATGTAGACCTCCTTGGCCTAACTAGAGGGGCAGCTGACTTACGGATTATAGAGAGGTCCCCAATCGCCTAAGGTAAAGCTTTTATCGTACGGCTTAAGGAGGTAGCTAAGTTCGCTCAAGCTACGATAGCTGCTATATAGGAGCGATAGGAAGAATATATAAACCGAGACCGGCAAGTAGCTAAGCAGTTCCGTATAGGGATAAGGTCTAGCTTCACTTGAAGAACGTTAGGACCGATAGGCCTTCGAAGAAGCTCGACTAGCGCAATGCCAAGTATATTATTATAGAGCTCGTCGGCTCCTACGCCTACCGCCTAGATATACCTCCAGGTATCTACAACGTTTTCCACGTCGTTTTTGAAGAGGGCGAGCGATGACCCGCTTCTATTATAAGTATAGGACGATGCCCAACCCCCGGCCGTGATCTTGGAGGAAGCCGGTAAAGAAGAGTGGCAAGTCGAAGAGATCCTCGAAGCAAAGACGTTAAGGCGTAGAACAAAGGTGTTGGTCAAGTGGACGGGATACGCGCAAACCTATGTAGGAGCCCCTAAGCGCATTCCTCGATACGGAGGCCCTTAACAGATTCGAAGCGGTATACGGCAAGATATCCCCCTGACTAGAGGAGGGAAGCTACATTTTCGGACCTGCGAGAGGGAGGAGGGGGGTAATGTAACGGCTAAGCCCGATGTAGGGCCTCGGCAGCCCTCGGCCAAGGCGCCGGCTCGTGGCCCCGGCCCGGCGTCCGAACCGCTAGGCTCGTTGCCCCTAACAATGGCGCTAGGCACTCAGGCGACGACATGACCCATAGCCTCCCTCCAGTTATAGGGAGCGCTCACCGCCAGAACAGCTGTTTCCTTTCTTTTCCTTTCTTTTCCTTTCTTTCCCCAAGTTCAGTATACTCGTAGAGTCGTCACCAGCTAGTTGCAATATACTCCTGGGACCGTTACATTTTCTTTCCCAAAGTTCAGTATACTCGTAAAGTCGTCACCAGCTAGTTGCAATATATATAATAATATATATTCATACTCCGGTGTGCCTTTTAGGCTTGCCGGTCCAGCTATCTAGCTTGCTATATAGGAAAACCGTGCCGTTGCCGGCCGGGTGAAAAACCTATATCTCCCTAGAGGGCCTTCGAGTGAGACTTCGTCGTACTACAGTAGAAGAGAGGTTAGGTTACACCACCCCTCTGCATGCCTCCCTCTACCTAGCCAATCCTGGCTAGGCCCTTCAACCCTCTGAGGCAAAGAAAGCTCCAGCTGCCTGGGGCAAGAAAGCTTTAGCTGCTTAGGATCCCTCGCTGCCTGCTCCTGAGCGGCTACCATCAAGGGAACCCTCCCCCGAGGCCGCTTTCTCCTTACTTCCTGGAAACCCTCCTCTTCATCCCTGGCCCCCTGGCCTCCTGCCCCCCCCGGCACCCTGGGCGGATAGGAAGGTCATATATTGTGCCTATTGTTGTTGCTGTTGCTGCTGTATTTCGAAGGTCCTCGGCCGAAACTGGTAGGCTTCTTTAGCCTCTGCCCGGGCCCGTACCGCCTCCGGGCACCACCGAACCTAGGCTGGATGCCGTCCTCCGCAGGCCGCGTAGCGGAGAGGCACGCCGCCGGCCTCCTTCTGGTTGTGGGTAGGGCATTGAGCTTCTCCTGCCCTCCCCCCTTCTCGTGGCCCCCGTCCCACACCGGGGGCAGAGAGGGGACTTCTTGCAAAACCGCTGAGTATGCCCCCATTTCCAACACTTATAGCATTGGTCGGCTGAAGGGCTCCCCAGTACGGCTCGCAATGGAACAGCTGAGCCCGCCAAATCACCCCTTCCTCGCAGGCCTTCTTTGCTTCCTCCTGCTAGTTAAGGTGACTAGGACCGTAGCCCTTGTAATACCTTCTAGTGTTGGGATCCGGAACTTTGCCCTTTCGGCCGACTGAAGGGCAAGCTCCTGCCGGAATTCTTCCTCTGAAACCCCGGATAGCTCCTTCTTTAAGACTCCCTTGACTAGGACTGCGTAGGTCCTCTTCGCCTCCCTCGCGGCCTCGCCGAAGGCCTTCTTTATCCACTCCTGTTTTCCGTATACCACTCCTTTACCTTCGAATCCTCGAAGGTAATAATAACGTCCCCGCTTGGGAGCTTCCGAGCCGCAACTGCCCCCTTCCTCCCCGAGCAGCTATTTACTGCCTGGACGATCTCCTGGGGGCTCCTAGCAACAAGGCTAGGCTCGACCGAGCCCCTAACTAGGATTTCCCTAGCTAAGCGGCCTGGTATAACCTTCCTTGGTACCTCGGGCCCTCCCCTGCTCCTATTGCTGCAACGGCCGCCTAGGTGCGGCCCTGGCGTTGTCCAGCCTCTTTAGCCTTCTCAGCCTTTTCAACTCCCTTCCTTAGTTCGGCTACCTCCTTTCGAACCTCCGCAACCTCCTTGCCGACCCCCCTATTACGACCTCGCAAGCCCTCTTGACCTCCTCTACTATAACCTTCTTCAAGGCAAGCGAGCCAGGCTCCTTCCCTACCCCCTCGCCTCCTTCTACCCTCTCTTTAAGCGCTTGGACCTCCTCTTTTAGTCTTCGAATCTCCTTTTCTGCCTGGAGAGACCTCTTTTGTAGTTCGAAAGTTACTGTATATACGATATTCTCCTTCACCTTGTCTCCCTCTACGAGGCTTAAAATAAGCCCGTATAAGGACTCGGTTGTCTCGTCTCCTATAAAAGGCTCGTCGTCCTCGGAGGCCATCGATTCATCCTCGCTGTCCCTGGCCATTGTGGCTAGTGAAGTGGCTAGTGTGTGGCTAGTAGGTGGCTCGTGCGCAGGTGAGGGATTTTTCGGGCGCGGCGGTCGTGGTCGGCGCCTGCTATAGGGAGGCCCTGCGCGGCTACGTAAAGGCTCCCGCGCAGGCGAGGCTAGTCTCGCTAGATAGAGCTTTTCGAGCCCTTTCTAATGATGCCAGTTTCGTCGATTTTGGTAGGGTTACGGCTGAGATGCAAAAGAGCGCATCGTCGTTATTATTATTATTGCTAGTTGCAATATACTCCTGGGACCGTTACACTAGTATATAAAGACCATGATTGCTTACTGAGGAAGCTACTATAGTGCCTGTAGGTGATAAGGACTGGGAACAATGTCACGAACCAACCATATATTGCGGCCGGGTGGGACCAACTGGAAGCAAGCAGAGCCAATTAAGGGTGATACGGAGGCTGAGCCAATGCAAGAGGATTAGTGGTGCCAAGAAAATGAGCCAGCGGCAGGGATCAGTATAGATCAGTGAATGAGCGTAACTAAGCTAGAGGCTTAGAAGGGATAAGTAACTGAGCCAGACTAAGCCAATAGGAAGCTTGTATATAGATCACGATCTTTAGGCCTATAGGCACTATAGTAGCTTCCTTAGTAAGCAATTATAGTCTTTATACACTAGTACTATTAGATATTACATCGATTATGCTTTCTATTGTAGACCTTTTAGCTCTACCAAATAGTTATCCCGACCCTAGACGCACCTTCAGGAGTCCCTCTTAGACGTAGGGATAGACCATTCGTTATACGTTGCTTACTCCACCTTTTGTCTATCACGGACTTGACTGAAGGTATACGATTGCCATTATAGCTCCCAATACCCCGAATACGCCTACTCCTTCGACTCCGAACGTCACTACTCTAACGGCAGCCTAAGTTAGTAGATGCTTGGACCTATCTAAAAGCGTATTGCTTAGCTCGAGGCTAAGAATGCTCGGCTCTAGGCGGATGCTGCTATCAAGGCTAAACTCGAGGCTCTAGCTAATATGGAGGCGGTAAGGACGAACTTACTAGATGGCTTGTCTTGATGAAAGCCTACCTCTTATACTACCCTAAGCGTTTCGCCAACGAGGCTTCGAAGGTCGGCTTCGCTGCCTTACACTTAGAGGGAAGAGCATTCAAGTAGTTCGAACCAACTCTTAACGACTACCTGAAGAACCGGGATGAGGACGACTAGGACGAGTTCACTTAATAGGTCTTCAACGACTATACTAGATTTGAGGAGGAACTCCGTAAGGTGTTTAGAGATGTGGACGAGAAACTCTATATATAGGAACGACTCGTACGACTTCAATAGACTAAGTCGGCCGCGAATTACGCTACTTAGTTCCGGCAGGACTCGCTTCGTGCTAAGATCAATGAGGAGGGCCTTATATAGTTATTCTACGACGGCCTTAAGGAAAATATCAAGGACGAGCTATATAAAATCGATAGGCTGGACTTACTCGACAAGTATATTACTATAGCAATCAGGATCGACGATCGCCTATACTAGCGTAAGTAGTAGCGTAGAGGTAGAAGCGGTACGGCGTAGGCCGGTATTAGGGCGAACGTCGGACGGAAGCGTTAATATAGTAGTACGTTATATAGTATATACTTAGGCGTAATAGATGTAGACGCTACCTAGAAGTAGGGTGAAAGCAAGAAGAAAGATAAGTCTTAGATTACTTACTTTAACTATAGTAAAAAGGGACACTTTAAAAGGGAATGCCGATCCCTGAAAAAGGACTAGAAGCCCGTCCTAGGCCAAGAAACCACCGTCATCGACAAGTATATTAAGATAGTTAAGGTAATTGTTACGAGTATACTTTCAACGATAGACTTGGCGATACTATAGAAGTCGACTCCAAGGGAGAAGACACTACTATAGCGATATAAGCTTTTAGAGAGGAAGTCATTGCTAGGGTATAGTAGTACGCTTACGCTATTAGGGCTAGGACTATTATTAGCGATCCCGGAATACTAGCTCGATAAGATAACTAGGAAATTAACGACGACTATAATACTAAATATACTAATAGCGATATTAGCGATATACGGCTAGACGACACGGTTGAAAACTAGCTTACACGATTTAAGGCTAAGGTTGAATACCTTTGAGCTAGACATCGTACTAATAAGGAGTAGTTAGTCGAGATATAGGAGTATTATAAAGAGCTCTACGATGAAATCCTTTAGTAGTAGGACCTTTAGACTAGGAAGTAGGACGGACCGCTACCTATAGGAAAGAACTAGATCCCTAAGACCTATATCTATAATCTAGAGTAGGAATTCAGGAAGGCCGAAGTAGCTATATAAAAGGAAGGACGACAAATCCCTATATAGCGGCAATACTAGTAGTAGTATATATATATTAGTAATAGGAAAACTACGATAGAAGTTATATAGGATAGTTTCGAATTAGAAGTCCCTATTATCGAGGGAGATGTCCTTTAGATTTATCCTTAGAACCCGAATTACATTAGGATTCTATAGTTCTAGTATATTATAGATGGATATCGTTACTACTTTAAAGAGAAGTACGACTACAACTACTAGCCGGTTCGATATACTAGGGCTAATAGTTAACTAGAGGCTATCACCTAGGCATTCGATTACGGCGAAGGAGGATTAGAAAGCCTTTAGAACTTCTATAGAAGATGTACTAGCATACTTTATATAGTGCTAAAGAGAGTATAGCTAGAACTATATAGGCAATGTAGGTCTATTAAGCAGGACTATAGCGACTGCCTAAGCTAGGACTACTATTAGTATGCTCAATAAGATCGAGGATCTTAAGGCTTCTACTAGATATATAGAAGGCGGGAATAGAATCGCCTACGCTATAAGCGGAAAAAGGAGACTATCGACCCTAAATAGGAAGTTAAGTATAAGGAATGCTCTAGGAGAACCAAATACTTGATGCTATAAGCCAAGGTATAGATAGAGACGCCTTGATTTACTAGAAGCGCTTAGGAAATAGCTTAAGGGCCTCCAAGAGGCCTAATAGGGATTAAATTATCTTAGGGAAGCTACGCGATACTAGAAGAGTCGATATAGATAGAAGGCTTTCTATAACCTCCTAGCAAGCCTATAAGAGGTTGCTACGATTTAGAATTAGGACGATAAACCCGACGAGAGAATTTAGGTTATAGTATACTAGAAAGGATTCTAGGTACTAGCGTTGGCAGATGGAGGGTCACGACTCGACCTTATCTTACCAATATTCGTTAATAGGCTTAGGATTCTTTGGAGAAATTTAAGGAAGGGGAGTTATATATCGTTAAAGGACTATTTCTAATATAATAGGTACGACGAGAGACGGAACTACTCGACATTGAGGTAGAAGATAAAACATACCTAAGTAGTATTCAATATTATAGATAGGGCCGGACAAGAATATAATCCTTAGACGCCTATAGTATAGGGAATACGACCAAACATAATTAGAAGGGGATGGCTATCTATAACCTCGAGAAAAGAGGGAGTATCCGACTAACTCGATAGAGAACGTAGACGAAGGATCGCAACAAAGTGGAACACTAAAGAGAGTATTATTCGTAGATCTACTATATAAGACGATCGAGGACAAAATAGATCCTATAGACTTAGGAAGAAGCGGTAGTCATTAGGGTTAAGAGCGTTATACGAAACGATAGAAGAAGATATACGAAATAAGAAGTAGCTATAATCTCGGTCGATAAACAAGGATAGCTTATATTTAAAAGCTAGCTACGGAACTCGAAGTGGCGAGTATATAGTTAGGTATCAACAAGTTTATATACTATAAAAGGTATAATGAAAGATATAGAAATAGGAGGATCCTAGACGGCTATAAGGGGTACCTAGCATTCGAAGTAAAGTATCTTAAAGGGCTACTAGACTATAGACCTTAGGATTACGAGATCAAGCTTAAGGAAGGAGCCTAGTTAAAGTTTTTTAAGGTATATTATACTAATAAGAAATAGGATGCTAAGTTGAGGAGATATCTTAAACCTCAAGATAGGATATATCAGGCCATCGACATTACTAGTAGGATACCTAGTCCTATTTGTTCCTAAGAAAATAGGGAGCTCTAGATATATATAGACTACTAAAGCTAAATAAGCAAATAGTAAAGAATTGGTACCCCCTACCCCTAATTTCGCACTATAGGATTAGTTGGTAGGAGTATAATACTTTATGCGTCTTGACCTACTAACTATATATACCTATATTCGTATTAAGGAGGGTAATAAGTAGAAGATAGTATTTTAGATACCTTATATACTACAAAACCTAGTTATACTATTCGGATTGACGAACGTATTAGCGACGTTCTAAGCTATTATCCATTACGCAATTAGAATTTATAATAATAGTTTAAGTCTATTACCTAGATAATATTCTTATCTACTCTAAAATACTCGAGGAATATAAGAAATATATTAAGGAGATACTCGATATACTCTATAAATATAAGCTCTTAGTCAATAAAGAAAAGAGCGAGTTCTATATTAGAAAGATAGTATTCCTAGGATTCGAGATCTCGCTAGGGAGATTCGAATCGAACCCGAGAAAATTAAGGTAGTTAAGGACTAGCCTATACTAATAAACGCTATAGAAGATAAGAGGATTTATTAGATTTACCAACTTTATTAGAATATTTGTTAGGAACTTTATAATATTGTAAGACCTCTATACGAGCTTATAAAGAAAGATACGGTCTTTAGATAGCAAGAAGAGTATAAGCGAGCTTTTAAGATAATTCGCAACGCGATTATTATAGATCCTATACTCGTATTACTAGATCTAAAGAAGTAGTTCGTCAAATTAGATGCTTTAGACTTTATAATTGGAGTATAACTTAGTTAGAGAGACGAGAACGGTAAGCTATACCCTATTGCGTTCTTCTAGGAAGCTCTAAGGACCTTAAAAGAACTACCCGATATATGATAAAGAGCTACTCGCTATCATCGAAGCATTTAGAGAATAGAGACTATACCTTAGTAGTACGACTTATAAAGTATAGGTTTATATAGACTATAAGAACCTAATATACTTCGCTATAACGAAGGAGTTGATAAGCGGATAGTATATCTACTAGGCAGGATTCCTATCCTAGTTCAACTTCACGATCCGCTATAAGAAAGGCTTAGAGAATATATAAGCGGACGCCTTAAGTAGAAGGACGGATCACTTTAATGGAACTACTAAAGTAATACTGCTATTACTTAGATAATAGCTAGATAGTTCGTTATAGTATAAATCCTAACTAACTAA
The DNA here is from genome assembly GCA_031001845.1 of Achaetomiella virescens. Lineage (NCBI taxonomy): Eukaryota > Fungi > Ascomycota > Sordariomycetes > Sordariales > Chaetomiaceae > Achaetomiella > Achaetomiella virescens. The sequence goes on from JARNGD010000084.1 coordinate 30,416, forward strand.
CGACTATAAAGTTGCTACGCCTTAGCAATAGAGGATAGAGCCCGATATATACCCTCTACAATAGATCTTAGAGTATTGCGCTATCTTTAGAGAAGAACATTAGAATAAGGGATAGCAATAGACGTTAAATACCCTAAACTAGATCGAGGAATAGGAATAGAATTGCTATAACCTTAGGAAATAGAGAGTCTACCGATAAGGGAATACTCTTTAGTATAAGGGCAAGGCCTATATCGATACATTACAATACAACTTCCTTATTAAAGAAATCTATAAGTCGAAACTTAGAGGACACCTAGGCATTGCTAAGACTATTGCGAAGGTCAGATAGCACTACAACTTTCCCGAACTTCTAAAAGTTATAGTAGAAGTCGTTAGCAAATGCTATATTTATAAGAAGGTAAAGGCCTTACGATATAAACCTTATAGCCTTTTACAACCTTTACTAGTTGCGAAACGACTATAGAGTTTAGTTACGATAGACTTCATTACAAAACTACTAGCCTTAGAAGATATAACGATAGGAGTAAAGTATAATAGCATCCTTATAGTAGTAGATCGACTTACTAAGTAGATATACTTTCTCCTATATAAAGAGACCTAGATAGTAGAGCAACTTATAGATATAATCTATAGGAGCGTCACCTTAGTCTATAGATAGCCCGAGGAGTAGATTATAGATCGAGATACTAAGTTCGTTTCAAAGTTTTAGAAGGTACTAATGACGAAGCTCGGAGTTAAGAGTAAACCTTCGTTAGCCTACTACCTTAGATAGATAGATAGATAGAAAGGATGAACCAGATCATTGAATAATACTTATAGTAATTATATCAACTTCGAATAAGACGATTAGATTGACTTGCTACTAGTCGCTTAACTTATATATAATTCTATTACTAAGACTAAAAGTATACTATTCTTTACGAACTTCGGTTATTAAAAGTAGATTTATGCTAAGGGCTAGAGGTTACGGTGCCTAGGGCGCAGTCAAGGTAGAATAGATATACGCCTTATACGATAAGCTGAAGTAGGAACTCGAGTTCGTTAGGGACTAGATAAAGCGGTACTATAATAAGAATCGGCTCGAGGGACCTCGCCTAGAGAGGGGAACAAAGTCTACCTCTCTTACAAAACCTATAGACAAAACAACTATCGAAGAAACTCGACTTTAAGAAGATTAGACCATTTAAGATCGAGGAAAAGATCGAAATACTAACTATCGACTATCCTTACTAGTAATAATAAGATTGCGGACAAACGTCTTTTATATTTCACTTCTAGAACTAGCACCTAGAAATATACAGCTCGAAACCGATATTGTAACGGTCTCAGGAGTTATTTCAACTATCTAATGACGACTCTACGAGTACATCCAATCTTAGGGAAAAGAAGAAGAAGAAGAAAGAAAGGAAGGGAACGAGGAAGAGGGGGAAGGACGTAGCAAAGTGGGTGACGTGGCCTCTGCCTGACCAGAGGAAGGCAGCAATCCGAAAGAGGCAGGCACGATGAGGGTCGCTGCCAGCGATGTTGGTGTTGACGTTCAGGGGCAGGGGCGTGCACGAGGGTTAGGGGTTGGCCGAGGGTGGCCGAGGCCTGCCCAGGGCTCAGCCCGTTACAGATATCGAGGCCGAAGACGAAGAAGAAGAATAGGATGTTGAAGAAATTCTCGATTCACGACTTAATAACGGACGACTTAAATATCTCGTTAAATAGCTAGACTTCGGGCACGAAGACAACTTATAGGAACCCGTCAAGAACCTCTACTGCCCTAAGAAACTAGAGGAGTTCCACTAGAGGAACCCCGATCGACCGAAACCGAAGGACTAGCGGCATCGTTAAACTAACTAACTATAGAATCGGAGGAGGGAAGCTTAAACCCGCGAAATCCTAGTCGACAACTCCGAAAGCGCCTAGCTATAGACTTGCCTAACTAAGGACTGCTCTTCTAATATAATAGGAGGATCTAGAGGAGGCTTGGAAGTAGAAGCTATACCATTATCTTCGTCTAGAGCCTAAATCCTACGACGAACTAGAGTAGAGCCCCGCTCTTAAATCTTATTCCGTTAACGACGAAGATGGTTCAGACGACTTAGGAGCGTACTTAGTTGCTCCTCTACTCGTTCAATTTCATTATCAACTTGCTTTTTTATATATCCTTGTTACTTCCAACGTTTAGAACTACGGCAGAAAAGAAGACAAGGAGGGCTTACGAGCATCCGCTATATTCGAACTATCGCAAGGTATACTAGCGCAAATACAACGTAGATTTAAGAATCGGGCGACTTGATATATAGCAGTTGAGGCTTCGCCTCGAAATAGCAAGTATACGGCATCCTATTAGGGTAGCCGTCCTGCTCGATCTTAGCGATTAGAATGCGGCGTTCTCGAGTCGTATTATAGTCGCGCTTCTTGATATAGCTCGCTATAGTTAGTAAGATAAGAGGATGTAGGAGGAAGGCCTTACTAGGGCAATAGTACTAATGGAAGGGGCTGTTGGCGTTATTTGAGGCAGCACGATTGGGTCTTTCGGGGCGAAAGACGTCGAGAAGGGGCATCGTGTCACGAACCAACTATATATTGCGGCGGGTGGGACCAACCGGAAGCAAGTAGAGCCAATTAAGGGTGACACGGAGGCTGAGCCAATACAAGAGGATTAGTGGTGCCAAGAAAATGAGCTAGCGGTAGGGATTAGTATAGATCAGTGAGTAAGCGGAACTAAGCTAGAGGCTTAGAAGGGATTAGTAACTAAGCTAGACTAAGCCAATAGGAGGAAGCTTGTATATAGATCACGATCTTTAGGCCTACGGGCACTATAGTAGCTTCCTCAGTAAGCAATCATAGTCTTTATACACTAGTACTATTGAGATAGTTGCATCGATTATGCTTTCTGTTGTAGACCTTTTGGCTCTACCGAATAGTCATCCCGACCCCAGACGCACCTTCAGGAGTCCCTCTTAGACGCAGGGACAGACCGTTCGTCACAAACAATATACAAGCTTTCTCCCTGGGTGCTCGCGATGCTCGTACACCGATCACCTCGTAGCATCCTCGATGCTCTGTAGTGCTACGCCCCTGAGCGCCCATGAGCACCTTACATCCTGCACTCTGCTCACCCCTCTGCGCCCTCATAGCATTCTTGGCCTGCTTCCGATTGGTTCTCCCTATTCTCATAGCGATTGGCTCGTAGCCCTCAGCCACACCCCACTGGGTCTGCCTCCTGCAGCCATCCTGTTAGCTGAATTCGTGACAACTCACGATAAAAGATGCTAGCGACTAACCTAGTGATCAAAGCTGACTTCTATTATGCCACCTTAGACGTCATCAAGTGTAAGGGTTCGCGGCAATGTTGTCTCAATTGGCGCTACCTCTGCTACCGAGAATCCCAAGCTGAAGAAAAAAAGGGAAGAGAGAGAGCGAAATACATGACGTGGCCTTAACCCGACCAGACGGAGGCAACGGCCAAAAAGGGAAGGCATGATGGGAGTCGTTGCCCAAAAGGTCTGGCCAAGGGTCGCCGAGGACCACATCGGGCTCAGCCCGTTACATCAAGTGCCGATAGTCTAACAGGCTACTCTTAGATTCAGTAAAAATGACTAATTGCTAGTCTGCTCTTGCTCTTAGAGTTTGCTGTGGCGATCCTTGACGAGGATCTGCTCTAGACCCTGGCGCATCTTCGGGTCCATTCCTTTAGGATTCGGCCTCGCGGTGTCGCGGTCGACGAACACCTGGATGAACTCGCCGACAGACTTGACAGCTTCGTGTCCCTTCTCGAAGAGGGCGATCTCGTAGGTGACGCTAGAGTTGCCGATCTTATTGACACGCAGGGCCAGCTCTGCGCATGCAGGAACGCAATGGAAGCAAAGTAGTCGTTGTGCGAGTGGACAACCATGCCGTACTGCGGAGAAGAGGGCGGATGCAGTCCGCAGTTTTCTATGAGGTAGGTATTGATGACGGAGTCGTAGAGAAAGTTGTAGATGGAGTTGTTCATGTGGTCATACATGTCGTTATCACTCCTAGGGTCTGATCAGCCGCGGTAGTGGAGAATGAACAGCAAACTAGGGACGGACTCACCACCGGGTACGGTACTCCAGGATATGGGGTAGTCGGCCCTTGTTCGGGCCTTGAGCTGCTTGATGTCGGCCATTGGGAGAGTGCAGTGTATCGTCGTTCCTTCCGTCTTCAAGCGATGGCTGCAGTCAAGCTGGAAGGGCACAGCGTGGACATTGCGTCCCCTAGCAGCAGCCTGGGACGTGGTCCATTATTTGGGAATGGAACAGGAAGTCGCAAGCCGAGGCCCGGGTGCCATCGGTCGTTCGTCGGTGCCTTGCAGCCGCAGCCGAGAAAGCGGGGAACCCCTGCTTTGCGGGGAACTGCCTATTTCCACCGCTAACTTTTTTTGTTGTCCCCATCCAGAACCCTGACGGACGTGACCATCGAGTGACGACCGACAGGGCGCTCCAACGGACGACAGAAACCCCAAAACGAGACGACTCAATCCCATGCAGGCACCCTTTCACCTCCAACGCTGGCTCTGTCTCGGTCTCTGCTAGCACTTGCGGCGTCGTGCCGGAACAAGATGACGGCCTCGGCGGCCCGGGGCATTGCCTCGCAAGCGTTGTCGGCGTCGAACGCGGTGCAGCAACACCAACAGCCGCAAGCCCGTGGCCTTCGCCTGGCTGACACCGAGGAGGTCCTCCCGCTCCCCGCGCCCTATCCGCCCGTTCCATCACCCTACTACTTCGAGGACGGCCTGCGCCGCGTCGCCCCGTACTTTACACGTACAACACGTTCTGCAAGGAACGGTGGAGGCCGCGAGCTGATCGACATCTTCGAGAGCGAGTTCCGTGATCGCCCGCTCGAGTACTATCGCGCCGCCATGGAGTCCGGTCAGGTTGCCGTCAACGGCAAGACCGTCGGCCTCACTACATCATGAAGAACGGCGACCTGATCTCGCACACGACCCACCGCCACGAGCCCCCCGTCACCGCCGAGCCCATCGGCGTCATCCACGAGGACGACGACATGGTTGTCATCAACAAGCCCTCGGGCGTGCCCGTGCATCCCGCCGGCCGCTACAATTACAACTCGATTGTCGAGATCATGAAGGCCGAGAGAGGCCCCACCTTCTCCCCCCGGCCTTGCAACAGGCTCGACAGGCTTACCAGCGGCATCATGTTCATCGCGAAGAGTGTCAAGGCAGCTGAGCGCCTGGGTGCTCAGATTTTCCAGCGCACTGTCCGTAAGGAATATGTCGCCCGCGTCATTGGCAGATTCCCTGACGGGGAGGTTGTGTGCGGACCAACCAATCCTTCAGATCTCCCCAAGCTTGGCCTAAACAGGGTGCGGGCCAACGGCAAAGCCGCCAGGACTGTCTTCAAACGCCTGGCCTACTACCCCCCATCCGCCAGGTCGGGCATGTCCAAGCCAGCGGCTGTGCAGGCTCTCGAACCCGCGACGGCCGAGGACAAGACTTCTGCCACTCAGCCACCCGCCTCTCGCAGCAGAGCAGACGAAGGGTACTCAATTGTGCGGTGCTTGCCCGTGACGGGGCCGGACTCACCAGCTTCGAGTCCACCTGCAGTTCCTGGGACATCCCATCGAGAACGACCCCATATATGCCAACCAGAAGGTCTGGGGCTTCGATCTTGGCTGCAACGATCCCGAGGCGATGCAGAACAGCGATGAAGACGTCATCAGCCGCCTCTCGCGCATGGGGAAGGACCAAGTCGCCGACGCCGTCGCCTACTACGATGACATGGTAGACGAATACCACAAGAAGAGGGCCGAGAAGATGTCGGGCGAGGTCTGCGCTCTCTGTAACACGCCGCTCTACACCGACCCGGGCGAGCAAGAGCTTTCTCTCTGGCTTCACAGCCTCCGATACGAGGATGCCGAAGGCGCCTGGAGTTACGTCAGCCCCTTGCCCGCCTGGGCCTTGCCGCCCGAGGGTGCCAGCGGGCCGACGCAGGTTGGCAGTATTGACGATCTGGTTGGCGCAGCGGACAGCCTGGAACCGCCCAATGCCGACTGAGACGGCGCGTGACTTGTGGCGCGGACAAATGGCTATCCCAGTTAGCTGGCTGCCTGACATGCGCACTTAAAGTCGTCGATAAAGTGTGCCTCGAGGGAATAGGGAACAATACTCTCCCAACCAGCTTCAGAATCACTTCTCAACCCAGCCAAAGCTTGGTTCATCCGTATGTCCGTTTCCTTTCCTTGCGCCCAGTCTCACCTCGCGCTTCGGAGTCGTTGTAACAGCTTTCCGTTGTCTCCGGTAGCTGCCGTGGAAAGTGTTGGGGCTCAGAGGCTCACACCATTTTTGCAGCCCATCTCCCATGCACCATGCTCTTTGTCCTCGTCTTTCTCCTCCACCCCCAGAAGGCAGTTGCATGGGCTGCGTTCCGATCGGTTCGGCATACCCACGCTTCAACTGGGGAACTGGCGGCATGTCTGAGATGGGTAGCCCTAGTTCGCAATTCGAACTCTGAATTGCCTGGGTTGCGTGTTGCAGCCTGCCTCCGTTTTATCTTCGCCCACCCGCCTTCACACTCATCCCGCCAAGTCATGACAAACTCCTCCGATCCTAACCCGGGGGTGAGGTATGGTCGAGGCACTTCCGCCATCATCCGAACCATAGGCTATGAACTGCTCGATCCTCATGAAGCCAAGGGCCGACATTTGAAGTAGGACTTGCGTTTCCTGGGACCAGTCATTGCAAACAAACACCAGGTCAACATGGCGTCTTCGGAGCTTTATCGGGATACTGGGAGCCCGCAGGCCCAGATGGGCACTGGTCGCAACATACCGGCATCATGAAGGCACACTTCTCAACCCATATTCTCGGAGGCCGGGGATCTCGTGGGCGTCGAACAGCCCGGCCTTGAATATACCCCTTGACTTTCTCTCTCAGTGCCACTCTAGCGCAACTGAGCATGTCCAGGCATTTCTGCTGCCTGGACCCGACGCTTTCGTCCCTCTGTGTCGTGACCATCCCCCGTCGCTCATATTTGCTACGTCCCGTCCTCTCCTGGCCCGGACGGGGAGTCCGCTGCATTTCGAAAACCTCAAGTGCTCGCCTCTGCCCTCATCCGATGCTCTCTCGCCCGTCTTTTCCCGCCCTCCGTCATCGCACAGGTGACATAAGACGACATGGTGTCAATCCTGTCTGCCCTTCTACCGCCCATGCGGGAACAACGGCGTCTTCTCGGGGGGAAGTTCAGCATTGAAAGCCAGATTGCAGGGATCCTCTTCCCTTCTCGCATCCACAGGGAGGCGATATTCGCCCTGGTGGATGTGGCTGTTGTTTCATCCTGCCACACTCCCTTCGGCCCTGCCTGCGAGTAGGTTGTGGGCAAGTCACTGGATCAGGCCTAGCAGGGAGAGCCTATGATGAGTTCCGGTAGAAATACATGGACTTGCCATGAGATGCCCTAGTCCAGAAAGCTGTAGGTTCGTTGATATCGGCACCCACGAGGTTGAAAGGCGGCATTCCTTGGAGACGGAGTCTTCACCGGCACTTGGTGCGCATACAGAGCAAAACCGCCATCGCTGACCCCACCCTTGGACGGTCTGGTAGCCGCTATGGATCCGTCACTTGGGGCGTCGTGGATCTTGTGCGGTGGCTCCACACAGTGTCTGCACGGACGAAACCACGTACCAGAGCAGAATCCAGCAGGGAAGAGCAGGGAAGAGAGAGCCCCTGTGTCTGTGACATCCAGGTCACTAAACAAAGCTGCGCATGGCATGTCGTCACCACCTCTTGCTTGCGCCCATCGCGATGGCCGGCGATGGATTCCATAGACAGAAGAATAAAAGGGTTCGGGCAGAACCCAGTTGGATCTCTTCTGAGCCTCCCTCGTGTGCCGGACAAATCCTCCTCGCGCATGTCAGCACGCGGTTTTGCCTGCCATCATGTACAGCAGCGGCAATTGGACTTTAGCTCGCTCTTTAGTCCCACTGCCGTGACGGGGAGAACCCTGTAGTCGGGGAGATGGGGCGACTGCAAAGCCGTGCTCCTCCAGGGCTCGCCCTGGGATAGTCTGCGAGCTCCACTGCATGGGGGCAATCCCAACCTTGCCGTATCGCTATGGAGAACTTGGAGCTTTAGGTAGATACCATAAGATGCGCACCGCTCCCCCCCGGCCGGAGAAACCGCCGCGCGAAAACTTTAAAAAAGGCGATCCTCCAACCTCAACCTCCCAAGTCTCGGTCTATGTCACTGACCCCTGACACGTGGTGTTGATCATCACTTACCCACTTACCCCCGCATACATCTTGACAACCCTTCAACACGCTCCGTCAGCCCGTTGACGAGAATCTCACGCGTCGAAGTGAACAGAAAAACCCCGCCATGTCACCACAATCACCGCCCAAGGAGCCCTCCAAACCCTCGAAGGGCAAAGCAAAAGGTGAGCGGTCACACTCCACGAGGTTACACTGCTCGAAACTGTGATCTGACATGGCAAAGGCGCCCGGCGTGTCAGCAACCTCTCGGAGGAGCAGCGGAACAAGAAGCGCGAGAACGACCGGATAGCGCAGCAAAACATCCGGCGCCGCAACAAGGAGCTCATCGAGAAGCTGCAGCACGAGGTGGAGGTGCTCCGTAAACTAGACCGCGTCGAGACGGTCCGGCGACTGCTCCGACGGAACAAAGAGCTCGAAGACGAAATCCACACGCTGAAGAAGACCCTCTTCATCCACAACGGCCGCCCGTACCCGGCACCAGGTACGTTTCCCGCCTTCTCTCGATTCCATTGCCCCCCTCCCGCCCCTAACCACTCTTCCCTCTCTTAGGCTTTGAAGTAGACACCCTCCCCTCTTCTGCCCCCGGGCAGCCCGGCGCTGCCGACTACAGCTCCGTCCCGCAAACCAGCACCTTCGGCTCGCCTTACCTCCCGGCCAACACCTCCTCGCCCTACGACCAGTGGCCCAGCAGCGTGGTGCCCGTCCCGACCACCGTCTCAGTGAACTCGGTCGAATCCAGTCCCGGCGCGTCCGGCCCGGGGGAGGACTTCACCCCAGCTTACGTGCACACCACCAGCGTGCCGCTGATGGAAGGGCCCGTTTTGACGACAACCTCAACGGCCGGCAACACCTCGGCACCTTCAAACCTCGACACAAGCCCCCCCACTACCGCCGCCAGCAAGGCTGATTACGGCGAACTCGACCCCTCAGCCGCAGCAGCAGGTATGACGACGGAAGGGAGTTTGCGCGGCGGTGGTGTGAAGGACAACAACCGCGGATGGTCGTCACTGTTGACGACGGGCAGGTGCATCTCGGTACCGCCTGGCAGCGGTGGGTACCCTGGCCATGCGGGCGTGGCGCAGTCGTCGCCGTATTTGCAGGAGTCGTCTGGGTGGCCGGTCTACTCGACGGGGGGTTATTATGCGCAGACTACGTCGCTTTGATCGGGGTCTTGTGAGAGACTGAAGAGTTGTGGGTCGCAAAATAATGGGGAGGGGACCCCCGGGGGTGGGTTGGAAGGGAGGATAAGGTACTGGGAGTGCGCGTTTCTGGTATGTGGAAAGGCTCTGGTGAAGAGAGGAGGAGCAAAATCGCATTGGGATTAGGTTATTATCAGCCGGCGTTGGTCGGCTTCTCTGGGGCATCTTGAAGCGGTTGACCTGCTTGGGCTTTGGGGACTGCTTTTGGGATGGGGCATGGCTTATCATCGGACGGCGTTGGCGGTCCCCTGGGACCTGCAGAGCATTGGGCTGGTCATGGATGGCGTTATACTGGTTTGCCCGGGATAGATGGCGTTGTGCAGACTTGGATTTTGGTATCAGGCGGCATAGATGGAACATTCAGGCCGGCGACGGCGCGTTCATCAGCAAGGATATTGGGGGTTTGCTTTCCTTTCGTTTGAAGGTCTCCTTCCGTTGGGGCAAGACAGGACAGCATAGAAGTGAAAGACCAGCTGGACAGCTCGAAGTGGACATTAGGGGTAGAGACGCCCGAATGGAAGTAAAACTATCCCAATCCAGTCTTTGGACGACCACTTGTGGCTGCACTTGGTTTCCTCTGAAGATGGTGACGCAAGTGACTGCCGCGGCGCCTGGACCTCGTCCTTGGCTGGTGGAGGACATCGACAAAGCTCTTCCTGCCACCACACCCGGGCAGATCATCCAGCCATGGCGTGCTCACACCGTACACACCGCTCGGCACTCCGGCAACGCCGTCCAATTGCAGCGCTGTGAATGGGAAACATCATGATGGAAGCTAGGATATCCTGGCTTTGAGCGTTTACCCGCCTCGCGAGGGTCAGACGCCTTAATCCCGTGCCCATCGCGCGGCCGCCCTCGACGAAGTCTTGGAAGAACGAGGCTGTCCCCTTGAGATTTTCTGCTATGTATGCAGAGCAGTCGATGGCCTAAAAAATGCCATGCATAAGCTTTCATTTCAGCGAGACCTCTTAATATCTTGCAGCCCGACTCTTTGGACGTCGAGCGAGGAAAGAGCTTGCTTGGGCAGAGGGTCCTGGCAGACGCCCTTTACATACTTCGTAATGCGCAGGAGCCAGTGAAGGCATGTACCTAAGGGAAGTACTGTAACCACCTGGTACTTTTGCTGTCACTGCCTTCCCACCACAGTACGTCAACCAGAACTCGGCAAAGCCCGCATACTGGAGACCCAACGTCTTTTCAAGCTTTTTAGGTCAGCGTAGGGTTGCAAGCGCCGGGCACTAACAATCGCCTGGGCCCGATCGATTCCATTCCCTCCCCCCAGCTGCCCCAGCTGCTGCCGCACAGAGCCTGTTCCTACTCTGGCGCCGCGGCCTCGCATGAAACCTCTTCAAAGCATGACCAGGGCGTCTGAAGTCCGCGGAGGTCAGTGATGAGCAGCCCATCCACGAGAAGAATCCGACGACGAAGGGGGACGGAGCATTTGGGAGGGCACAAGAAGTTCCAAGTGGGGTTGCGCCCACACCCTAAAGGTGGAGAATGTATTGAAGCTTTTCAGACCCGAGAGCGGAGACGGGGGTGTCGGAAAGCGGGCATGTGCGTTCGGATGTACCCTTGCACCAAGATGGTTGTGAAGTACCGGAACAGAAAGGCAGAGTTCGGTGTTTGCTCATCCCTTGGACGCAGCTAGTTGTGGATGAGCGAAGGATATAGAGCCCTCTTCAGCTCTTGCTGCTGGACCAGGAATGGCAAGCCGATCAGCGTGGATGCCTTGGATGATGCACATCTGTATCCTCCGGGCGGAGGGATCGTCCTTCTGACAGAACCGGCTAAGGATCGCACCCCACAGCAATTCGGAAAGGACCAACAAGGTGTGCTGGTGTCCCTACTCCACCATGCGTTTCGCCTCTCGCGCTTTGGCTCGCCAGTCTGCGATAGAGTAATTGCGAGTATTGGGGCGAAGAGCTCGAAAACGCGCCCTTGCGCTTCACCGCTCTTGTAGCTCTTTTACCCTCATGCCATTGGCCACTGTGATCGATCCTCACGGGCCTTTCGATTGGTTCTTCCAGAGGGGAGGAGGCAAGTGTGGTAGTTGAGGATCGAACGCCAAGCAGATACAGAACCTCACCTGGGTGCCGCACTTCCCAGGTTTCACGGCAGGATAGGAGCAGTTTCCCAAAGCTGTCGTGATAACAAAGACGTTCAAGGAAACGAGAAGCTCGAGCTCCGCCAACTCTGAAAACAGCGTTCGTTGGGTAAGTAGGCTCTCTTGCACGTTAGTTGGTGACAACGTCCGGAAACCACGCGACAAGAGAAAAAGCGCGCATCAGCGCTGCGGCTTAGACTCGGGGCTTGCCTCGGAGGTGGCCGGCCCTGTTATGGCTGGGAACCCCGGTTCTCGACGTCCGGTAGTTGCAAGCCGCGCGTACTGAGTACACAGTACAAGTGCGAGAAAGATCGATGACGAAGTTGGCGAGGTTGAGATCATCCAATTCCGGCGAGCGCGCAACATACTGTGGTATTGTTTCATGCCCGCACCAAAGGAAGGCTGTAGGGGAGGGCCACGTGCAGCAGCAGGAAAACTTGGATCGGGTTGGGCTGTGGGAGCGCAGGAGCCAGCTTCCGGGGTGTCCTCGTCGGAGGTTCCGGCCCCACCGGCGGTGCCCCGAGCGGGATGCGAAGCCCATTGTGGCAAGTGCATGGCCCGTGACGGGCTGGGTTCGGTGGGTGGTTGCTCCGTCTGCCCGGCGGTAACGCTCTCTCGGCTCGCGTGACGGCCGGCGAGACGAAGGGCGAGACCCGGAGGCTCTCCAGATTATCGGATACACCGTCCCGCGGCCATCGAGGAGAGCAGGGACTATCCGCCTCGTCTGTAGAGGAGATGGATTGACCACCGAAGAGCCCGCAAACGTGAGATGGCTGGGAGCGCATTCTGGGGGCTTGAGAATACTCGACGCAATTTCAGCGGGTATTTCGTTTTGGCTGTGGACAGAAACCATGAGGAGGACCGGAGCTTGACGGGATGAGAGTGGCAGGTGGCAGGTGGCAGGGAGAATTTGTTGCTAGGTGTTCAGAGACAACAGACCACCCATTGGCAGGCATTGGAAGGGGTCTTCACGACGTTAACTGTTGAGCCTTGCAAACATCGCGGCAGCCCGGCCCACTTTTTTTTTTTTTTTTTTAATTGATTGTCGCACACCATCACTATATAAATCTGTACATAATGGTTATTGTCAGTTCGATGCCCAACAAGCCAGAAAAACATATTCCACTGCAGTATTCTCGGCCGTGCTTGCTGTCTGGATCCGGATCATCCATTCGGCAGTCACGGAAGGCAGCTGGACTCCACTGAACGGGGTAGGAGACCATAAACGCTTATGTGCCATGCAGTTTCTATTGGTCCTTGCTGGCTGAGATGGGCAGCCTTTCATCACTGTGGTGGACAATCGCACAACTGTCCCCCCTAGATTCCATCTTGAAGCTCCAAGAGAAAGCAAGCGGCGCTCAAAATCGTCTTCGGCATCTGCTTTGGGTATGGGTCCGCCACCAAGAAGTTGTCCGAGGAGTCTCTGATAAGTTAACCTCTTTCGTGCCTTGACGGGCGTCAGGCAGCAAGAAGGATCTTCTCGCAAGTCTGCTTGCTGGCTTTCTGGAAGTTGGTCAAGTCTCTGTCGGTTGTGAACGATTTGAGTGGGGCGGCGCTGCCTCATGAAGAAACGCTGCCGAGATCAACAACCGCTCAATCCCTTCCAGCCTCCTGCTATACGCCAGTCATGCGCTCCGATTCGACACCGGTAGGAGGTCTTTAAGGTTGTTCAAATATTTTATCCACCCCACTGCCAACGAGTTTTGACTGCCTGTAGCCTTCCCCTCAATCTTCATCCATCATCCTCCCTCTTGCAGCCCCGCTGTCTCTCTCCCCGATCCAGCGACCCCCGTCCTTCCATTTGTATCTGCTGGTCCAGTCTCGGGACTCCCAGAACAACGGTATCGTGTCCACATCACGGCCCCGATCACAGACCTTCCTTCTCATGAGACATCTGGGTGTGGCTGGTGAAACTGGGCCGCCGGATGCCGGAGACGGCGACGAGCATGTCAGCATCGTCCGAGTGGCTTAATGCTCCAGCTTCAGCCGAGACTCTGAGTGCCAATCATCATGACGGAAGGGCTACGGCGCGCCTCTTGAGCACCTGTCACCCGAGATCTAGCACCAGCACCAGGACGGGCAACGTGCCAGCCATAAGATCGACCGCCCAGGTGGAGGACGGCGATAAGCCGAGGACGGTGTCGAAGACGGCTTCGTGGCAGATCTTCCTAGGGAGGACTAGCTTGTCGTCATCGCCCTGGCAGGGTTGAGCGAGCCGCTCGTCCAGACTTCGATCCAGTCCCTACATGTTCTACCAACTCAAGTGGTTCAACCCTACCCTGTCCGATTCCGTCATCTCGAGCCAGGCTGGTGTCCTGCAGTGTGTATCCCTGTCCCCATAACTGTCTCCGGAGCAACCACGACCTCTGACCCCGGAACCTGTAGTGCGAGCTTTACAGCAGCCCAGTTCTTCACCGCTATGCTGTGGGACGAATTGCTGACTCCAGCCGCTTCGGCCGTATGACTGCGTGATGATCGGCTGGCGGGCACAAGTGAGTGTCTCGAGAGCCGCTTCTCGTGGCCAGAGCTGACAGCTTCTCGAGTCCTTTCGAGCATCGGCTTTGCCTTCTCGACATCCTTCTGGCAGGCCTTATTTCCGGTCCGTCGGAGGCATCACCAACGGAAACGTGGGTGTGTTGAGAACCATGATCAGCGAGACAATCAAGGAGAAGAAGTGCGTCGCTCCCCAACATGCCCCGTTTCCTCCACAGAGTGACCCAAACTCACATGCGTGCAATTTGGGTACCAATCCAGGGCATTCCTTACTATTGCCCATGACCCAACGTCGGCGTCATCATTGGTCCCATTCTCGAGGTATTCTCTCGGACCCGGCAGGGAGCTACCCGGGCCTCTTTGGCGACATCGAGTTCTCCCGACGCTTCCCTTACGCCACCCCTAACCTTGTTTCCGCCCTCTTTCTCTTCTGCTCGTTGCTCTGTGTGTGTGCTGTCTCTTGAGGAGGTGTGTTCAATGTGAGCTGCGTCGACCTACCGAACGCTCAACTGACGATGCCCTAGACACTGGATTTGCGGCTGGACAAACACGACAGGGGCTTAGAGCTGGGCCGGAAACTGCGCAACTGTTTCTCGGGCCGTCGGTCAGGGGCCGTCTACATGTCACTGGCAGGCCAAGACACCACATCGACCTCGACGAGCCACCTACAACTTCCTAAACCCTGTCCCGACAGCCCTCTCTCTCCGCGAAACAGCCCCGTGCCGCTACACCCAACGCCTCCCCTTCCGGCGCATTTCACCTCTAACGTCGTCCCTACCCTCACCGCCAACTTCCTCCTCGCCTTCACCTCGGCGCCTTCAGTACCCTCTGGTTCACACTTCCTCTCGACGCCCGTCTACGACCCACCAAACGCCCTTCCCTCCCCCACCACCTTACCGCGCCAACTCCGCTCATCTTCGCCGGCGGCCCGGGCATGTCCGGCCTAAGTCGGCCTCGCCATGGCAGTCCTCGCATCATCGGCATCGCGCTGCAATCGTCGTCTACCCTCCCCTCTCCCCGCCTCTCGGCACGCTAGGCAGCTTCCGCGTGTTTCTCCTCCTCTTCCCCTTTGTCTACATCCTCGTACCGTATCTGAGTCTGGTCCCCTCCGCCAGCCCGCCGCCGCATGCCAAGGACGGAATCCTGGTGTGGAATTGCCATCGTCGCTGTAATCGTTGCAGGTGATCGCTGCACGTTTTGCGCTGCCAGCGCAGACCATCTTGGTGAATAACTGCACGCCACACCCGAGCGTACTGGGAACTGTGCATGGCATCGGGCAGAGCGTGAGCAGCTTTGCGAGGACGGTGGGCCGGTGCTGAGTGGTTTCTTGTATGGGAAGGGGTTGGAGAAGGGCGTGGTGGCCGCCGTGTTTATCTTTTTGAGCGGGTGGCGATGTGGAATAGCTGCGCCAGCTTGTTTGTCAGGGAGGGAAATGGACATGAGGTTTGGTTGGAGGGTGATGAGGAAAAGGAGGGATGCGAGCCGAGGTGATAGTGGGAGTGGAACGCTTGAACAGCATATCGGTAGAAGCATAGATTAGAAATAGGATCAAAAACATAGCGCGTCTTCTTCACTCTCCAAAGTGTCCTGCTCTTACCGTCATAATGAGCTCGAAGCCCCTCCCCTCCTCCCTTGGGTCACCGTTCCGTAACCCTAGCTCAGGCTTCTAGGGGCAACCCCAAACTCGAACCTAATCTGCAGGCTGATACATCCTCGACTTCTTGTCCTCAAAACCAGGGTATCTTGGCCCGTGACCGCATCAGCTAGTCTCAACAAAAGCAACCCACCCACCAGCCCTCCAACAAGCGGCAGCGCTGGCTGAGTCCGTCGACGTCGTGTACCGCGTTTGGCCAGGACGGGTTGGCAAGCCTACATCCTCTTAGCACCAGCAGGTCAAGCACACTTCCCCAGCCAGACCGTCCCAAGCAAATGGCTTGTGGGGTCGACGACGTTGGTTTGTATCCCTGGCGCTGGCGTGCTTCTGTTGACCTTGACTGTCACACCGGGGTTGCCGCTGGTGAAGATCGTCTAGGGCGGGTGCTGGCCGGGGGGTAGTTGTTCAAGGTGGGACCAGGTAAGCGGTAAGGGTTAAAGGATCAGAGCTCCTAGAAGGGCTCAGGCATCTCCTAGACGTCCGGGATCAGGAGGCAGGTCGCTGATACTTACACCGTCGCTATTAGAACCGTGTCACTGTCAGCGAGGGAGAGAGACGCCGGAGCCAAGAAGGCTTATCGAGCTCAGTGGTTGTCTGTGCCGGAACAGTCGTCACGACCCTGCTGGTGACGGTAAGGTGGTCTGCGTCATAGTCTAGGAGATGGCGGCAATGGCGACAAAGGTTACTACTACCTGTGTCAGAGACCGGGGTTCATGGGATGGACTGGCTTACTGGATAATGACAGCTAGCGGTTCGACGGTAGTGGTGGCGGACAGCATGGTGTGTTCGTCGTTCGCGCTAAAAGCAAACACCCATTTTGCACTCAACCCCGGTCTCCGGACCTGCAGTCAGATCGGCTACCCTGGATCCTCATCAGGAAGGAGGGCTGCTAGCAACGCCGGCGTCGACCCCTTTCCCGTAGAACACTCCGCGTTAGGAGAGAGGCATGTCTGTCAGATCGGCAGCCAGAACCAGAGTCCTGCATAATCACGTCATGCGGCCTGCTCTTCGCGATTGTGGAATGCTGGTAAACTCCATCTCGACCTTGGTGTTTTGACGTCAGAATCTCTCGTCTTCTGTGGATGTCGCAGTTCGAGCAGCGCGGCGGTATCGGTATCTCCTGCCATTACCCACATTCTGCCGGCAGCAAGTCTGAAAAACGTCGTCTAGATTACCAGATACTTCCCAAAAAATTGTCCTCGAAAAATATGGTCAGGTGTGTTGATGTTATGCCTCTGCCAGTTGCAAGCGCTGTGAGGGACCGCGGGAAGGTGGGGGCGTTCATGAGGGTGTTGTGCGACTCCATAACAGCCTCAATGTCAATGTGGACAAAATCCTGGGAACAAAGAACTCTTTGGTTCAACACTCGCATTTCTTTGCTCTCATGTTGCACGTAACGACTTTGTGGTCCTCAACTCGATGACCCAGGCAAGTCATCCTTCGCTTTTTGGGGTAAGTCGGTCTCCACCGATCCCTCATCTCCAACATCCTCGTCACTGCCCAAAGCATCACCTCATCATCAAAGCCATCAACCTTCAAAATGCAGTCACCACAAACCACAAACTCCGCAAGACCACGCATTATCATTGATGCCGTCCCCCTCACACCTGAAGCCTTCGCCCCCTTCGGCGATGTCATCGAAAATCCGCGCCCCGCCATCCACCCCTCATCCGCCGATAAGCACCGCTCCTCCCTCCCCGCCAACGCCGTCACCGCCAACCAAGGTTCGGCCATCAAATACCAGCACGTCTCCCGCCACATAAACCTCTACGACCAGGCCCCAAGCGGCCGCCCAGCCACCGCCATCGTGAGCATGTTCGTCTGCGCCGCTCGCGCCCGCATCCCGGATCCACATCCCGTTCCGACCCCGGCATCGGCCCGGCTCCATGACAGTCCCCAGAGCCTGCCACCAACCTTCCCAATCACCGTCCTCGAACGCCACCCATTCACAACCCAATCCTTCATTCCCCTCACCGCCAACCCAGAGGCGCGCTACCTCGTCGTCGTAGCACCCTCACTTCCCCCATCCCCCAAAAGCAGTCGCCTCCCCGTTCCCACCTCCCTTCCCAAACACACAGATTATCCGCGCCCGCTCCCCGGTCCAGGCCTCCCAGAACTCCAGAACGTCAAAGCCTTTGTCGCGACAGCAAGGCAGGCGATCACCTACGGCGCAGGGACGTGGCATGCGCCGATGGTAGCGTTGGGCAAGGACGGCGGGGAGGCGATGGATTTTGTGGTGGTACAGTTTGCGAATGGGGAGGTGGTGGAGGATTGTCAGGAGGTCTATTTTCAATCCGATGCTGTTAGCGGTGAGGCTGGAGCGGTGGTAAGGTTGGGGACGGGGGAAGGGAAGAATGGGAGGGTCGTGAAGTTGTGATATTTTTTGGTGATGCGATGTAGTGATATCTGGACACATTGGCCGCGACACGTCTTGCTTGTTTGTTGCATGCAGCGTGGCAGTTAAGAGAGGGTTGCCCTGATGAGAATGGCCAGGACGTGGTTGATCCAAGGATCATCACCGAAGGTCAACGAGGCCAG
This sequence comes from Achaetomiella virescens, assembly GCA_031001845.1. Lineage (NCBI taxonomy): Eukaryota > Fungi > Ascomycota > Sordariomycetes > Sordariales > Chaetomiaceae > Achaetomiella > Achaetomiella virescens. The sequence goes on from JARNGD010000084.1 coordinate 48,648, forward strand.
AGACAAGCGTTTACAGTTTTATATCCCTTTTTTCTGTTCCTTTTCTACAGAATGGTGATAAAGTCAGAAAGTGGGGTCTGGGCCAAGCAAGGGCCAAGGGCTAACCGTACATATATTCTGTTGCAAACGGGGTCGTTGACCTCCTGCGTTTGCAGGCCGCCTCGCCTGCGTTTGCTTTGCCTGCGTTTGTTGCCCGCAATGGCTATTAAATAGCCATTGCGCCCATCTTCCACTTCTTCCACAACTTCAACTCAATACAACACATCCTCAATTTCCTTACATTCAAACCCTTCATCGCAACATATTCCCTATCTCCAACACAGTGCACGTTATGTTCACAACGGGCCTCAGCCCAGACATCCACGTATCCTTCCCCATTCCCAATCATTGACCCCAACTCCTTCCTCGGATCTCAATACTCCCAGTCCGAATCCTCCTGCTCCCTTCCCTTCCTCCTCCATCATCCCAACCTCCACCATCTCGGCCTCATTTGGCTCACCCCCATTAACTTCCCTCGGCCTTTGCTCCTCATCTAACCACCACGGCACTCTCCCAAAACCCTCAAAAAACTCCCGGACCGCCTGGCACTCCTTCCCAAACCTCCTCAGATTTTCCTCCTCGATTGTGCCCTCCACCATAAAGTGATACACCGTCACGTCCCTCGTCTGGCCCGTCCTTATAGCCCTCCCCCTGGCCTGCCGCACGGTGCGCAGTTGGTGCTCCTCGTCCGGGTGCACATACGGGCTCGCAAACACGACGTGCGTGGCAACGGTCAGGTTGGCGCCCGCGCTCGTCTCGCTGTCCATGTCGAGCAGCAGGATCTGGCCCGCCTTGCACTCCTTGAAGAGCTCGAGCTTGGGGCGATGACGTCGTCTTTCGTGGTGGTGAGATTGAGGAACGTGAGGCCCGCGGCGGTGAAGGCGCGGGCTAAAGCGTCGATGAGCGGCCGGTACTGCGCGAAGACGAGGACGCGGTCGGTCTTGGGGATCTCGTTCTCGATGAGGGCCGCGACGGCCTGCGCCTTGGTGCGAGGGGCGGATTCGGAGGAGCGGGGGATTTCCGAGCAGCGGAGGACGGGCCGCTTGCATATGAAGGCTGGACAGTCCGGAACGGGGCAGTAGAAGCGGTCCAGAAACCGGCACTTCTGACACAGGAGGTGCCCGCAGCCGACGACAAGAAAGGCCTCCTCGGCCGAGCGCAGCTTCCCTTTGCACGACTCGCACAGCCTCCTCTGCACCTTGGCGTCGATGTCTGAGCACCTGGCGAGCGAGGCGTATTTGGGGACAAAGTTGGCCTCCAGCCGGGTCGCGCGCAGGTCTTCCATCGTCTTGAACAAATGAACCATGGTGCGCTTCAGCTCCTCGTTAGTGGCCTCCATTTGCTTAATGATCGTTGCACCGCTGATCGCGGCGTCGAGATCCGGTACCGGTCGGGCGGGGCACGGCCGTCGCGGTAGTTGTCGCAGACGGTGAGGCCGTTTTCGTGCCTCCACAGCATCTCCTTGAGCTGAGGGATGGAGTGGCCTGAGGTGAACTTCAGGTTGTGCTCTGTCAGTCGCTCCCGGAGAGCCGCCTTGACCGACTTGCCCGGAGGAGGCGTGAATGAACCGCCTTTTGCGTATTCTCCCTTTGCTGGCTTCATCTGGATGCAAGCATGGAGGAAGGCCCGGATTCCTTCCTCCGTTAGGTCGTCAAGCATAGCCATGTCCCGCTTGGCGCGCTTTTCGAGGTACTCTGGGATAATCCGAGACTCGCAGGCCCGCATCCCCAAGGCACCTTTCAGGAAACCGGCGTTGGGTCCAACCATCTTGTCGAAGTCCTTCGCGCGGAAATCGATCTTGTACTTGAGCAAGACAAGGTCTTTGGCGAGAAGGCGGAGCTGCTTCTCGCTGAGATCATCCAGAGTCGCATCTCCAACCTTGAAGAAATCCAGCCACGTGTACAGCGGCTTCTCCATGCTGTACTTCTCCTCCCAGCCTTCTTCAAAGTGCATCCTCCACTCTTCGTAGAGGTCCCCAGCCTTGACATCGACCCTGACGCTGTAGGCCTCTTCCGTCCAGGTCCTCTACACGCCAGACACAACAGCAGCCTCGCGCCGGAACATGTCCAAGCCGCCAAAGTCCTCGAAACCACTTTGGCCACCGATTGCAGTTTTGAAACTGCGGCACAGGGTCTGTATCCGCATCAAGGTGTCCTGAATCGGCTCGCTAAGCTTGAACATGGGGTCGTTGTCGGGCTTGAGCTCAATCATCCAGCGGTAAAGCCACATCATCTTGTCCCAGAGGAACTTCATCTGATGCTCAAGGGCCTCGCTCCGCTTGTTGAGGTCGCTCACCAGTTCTTGGACGGACCCTCCCCGTTCACCCAGGCCGCAGGCCAGCATACCCTGGAGCATCTTGGCCGCCGCTGGCCCGTCCCTGTTAACCAGGTCGCTGCCCTTCAACGCGACGGCGCCGCGGGAGTGAGCAGGGAGAGCGGTGTAGTCGTAGCCCGCGTCTAGAATCTCCTGCTCGAGCAGGCGGTAGCAGACTGCAGTGGACGCCTTCATGGCGACGAGCCGAACCTTGTCCTCAACACGGATCTTCAGCTCCGCATCAAGAGCATTCGCCCGGAAGAACTCCTTGACGAACTTGTGGGCCTGCTTGTGCCTCTCATGGGCAAGCTCGACCGACTTCACACGGGATGAGAAGACGTGGAACTCCTCGCTCTTGGACATCGGCTCGAGGACTGGCCCCTTGGTAACCGGGGGAAGACCGGGCATCATTCGCGGCTCCGGCCGGGCGACGTGGACGCCGAAGGAGGCGGCGATGTTGCAGACCTCGGCAAGGTCGAACAGCTTTGGCGTGCCTGAGAGCAGCCATTTCGAGTTGGCGACGACGTTCGCGATAACAAGTGGGATCTTTTCCTCGTCATTGTAGGAGCACTCGTCCCAGACAACGCGGGCGAAGCTGAAGCTGAAAAACCAGTTGATGTTCCACTGCGCAGGGCCAAATCTCAGAGTCGTCGTCTTCTCAGCCTCCGCTGCAGGGTTCTCTTCGGAGTCCTCCACAGTCATCGGCTCCGACTCGTCCGTTGTCTTCTCCTCGGCCTTCTGTACCGCCTTGCCTCTCACTACTTTCTTTGCAGAATTGGTTGCAGCCTTGTTCGTAGCCTTGTTGGCAGTTTGCTGCTCACGATCCCCATCTTGCTTTGTCTTCGACGCAGTAGGAGCCCGCTCCTGCGAGACGACTTAGGAGCCGCCAAGTCCTTGTAGAACTTGCGATCAATCTCCGGCACCTGCTTCTTCACCACGCAGCGCCTCCTGAGCCTGCTCCTTCTCGACCAAACGCGGCAGTAGCTCCTCCCAGATTGTGCTCATGAGGTTCGACTGAATAATACCGGCTTCCTTCCCAGCAAGGTAGTACGCAGTGAGAATGCGGTGGTTGCGCAACGTGCGGCGGTACCAGGTCTCGAGCGACCTGCCAGACAGGGCCCTGGGGTAGTCGGTACCCCGGCCGGAAAGTGGCTGCAGACGGTCCATGAAGGCTTCGCCGAACACGGCACTGCTGATGATGATTACCTCCGCTTGTTGGAAGTCCTCCAACTTGGCACTGTTGAAGAGCCATTGAGTGGTCTTGATAACGAGCAGTTTGGGCTTGTCCAAGCCGAGGAACTTGTAGGCTTCGTTCGCCCACTGCTCGGTGATGTGCTTGGGGACGATGACGAGCGTGGCGGACAAGTGGACGAAGAAGGCCTCAGGCTTGAGAGTCTGGTGCTTGGGGTCGAAATACCCAAAGGGATTGGGCAGCTCCCGCGCCCACGCACTATCAACCTTCTTGATGCGCTCGGCGATGGAGTGGGTTTCGTCAAACTTCCGCTGGTGGTCGATCAGTGCGAGCGTGACGACAGTCTTGCCGTAGCCAATCTCGTGGGCCACGACGCCACCCCGGGAGCTGTAGGGGAAGTGATTCGCCCACTCCGCCTTGCCCATCACCCGCATGTTGAGCGGAGAAACAACTTCCTCTTCGATTTCGCACTTAATGAAGTCGAGAGGCACGAGCTCGCGTCGCAGCATCCACTTGACAGCCTCCTTCTGGCTGTCTCGCAGTTTGTGGTCCACCCAAATACCCTTATCCTTCCCTTTTGTACCCAAGTGGCGAAACCGGGGACTTTCACTGGCCGGCGGCACGTACCGGCTACTGCGGTCGATACCAACGGTCATCGCACCGCCGCATGGAAGAACGGAGCCGACGAAGGGGGCAAAGTTGGAAGCGGGAGAGGGCACATAGTCGAGCTTCACCGTAAAGAAGGTCCTCCCTTCGAGGTTCAGGACAGCGGAGCCACGAGTCGCGGTGCGATGTGCCTGCCGCAGATACCCAAGCGCTCTCGACGCAAGGGTCTTGGGCTGCAACATGAGCCGCATCTCTAAGGATGACATCCCATTAGCGTGGTGGAAGAGCCGTGCAGCGACAGCCAAGGCCCGGGGGAGGTCCTGATACTGCCTCTCAAACTGCGCAGCCTGGTCGGGGTCCTCGATAATGACCTTGGTGAACTTGGTCTCGTCTTTGGTCTTCTTCTTAATCTCTTCCTTGGTGTGGACCGTGATCTCCGGCGGAGTGACGGAGCAGTCATGACACGGAGCGACCGGGACCCATCTACCCTGGAGGTGCGGAAACGGATGGAGGACCAATGGTGCCCTCGTCAGGCAGACGGCGCTGGAAACAAAGGCAAACAGCTTCAGAAACGCATCGCACCCAGTAGCAGGGATAATGTGGAACCGGTTTCCATTCTGCTCAGCATCGATCTTGGAGAGGCGGGGGCCGGCGCAACCGGGAAGTCGCCGAAAGTGGCGGCCAGAGCGGCAAAAAGAGGCATGTTGCTGACAGGAGGCTGTCCGTCCAGATGGCAACCTGCTTGCTGAAGGGTTTCGGTTAGACCCCAGTGGATCTGAACAGAACCCAGATAGGGCTGTCGTTGCTGAGCTTCGGAGTGTAGTATTCCCTCGGAGGACGACCAGTAACCAGGCCAGTAGACACCCACTGTCCCTAGATCGTTCTCGACTTTCCAGGTCAGACTGCTGGGCTTCGCGTGGAGGAACGTCTCTCGATACTCGTGCGGCTCGAGTCGCCTTGCCGTGTCGGTCCACACAAAGTGATCGAGCTCCGGGTCGCGCAGACCACCTGAATCCCACATCATGAAGATTTTGCCAGCAGTGGCAAGGGCTTCTTTGATCCGCAGGAGTTGGCCAGGTGTACCGCACCTAGGATAGTGGGCATATGAACCACACACCTTGCTCTCCACTGTATTCTTCCAGGCCAGCAATGACGGGTCTACCTCAACCTCGTTCCCATCAACCAAGGAGAGGTCGCTCGCAACCAGTGTGTCAGTGGGAAGCCAAGCCTTATTGAGCTGGAGAGTTAGGTCGACCTGACCAAGGACCCAAATGGACCACTGGGCGATGGTAAGGTCCTCGAAAGATTGCCCTCGTGCCACGGGCTGATTGAGATCGAACGCTGCCAGAGTTTGGTGCGGTCCTGGTGCCAGGGCGCCACGTAGATGTACCAGTAGCAGTGAGAATCGGGCGTGAGGACAAGACGAGCGATGCTGTGGACGGCCTTGTAGCAGACGGTCACGACCTCGGTGAACTTGATCTCGTCGAAGTAATACACGGGGTCCTTGGTGAGAATATCGAGGACGACCGAGCGGTAGAGCTCCGCCTTCACCCGCCTCAGCCCGCGTTCAACGACCGAAGGCGGAATGGGAAGTCTGAGGATGTGCGGCAGGGCTTCCTTGAGAAGCACCTTGGCTTTATCGGCAGAGAGGTCCGGGTTCGTGGAATTGTCAGGGTGGAAATTGTGCTCAGGATTGCCGCGACAGGCTGGGACAGGCCGTCGTGCCGCAGTCTTTGCAGACGAGGATCTGGGATGGCCGTGTAGGGCAGTGGCACACGCGCACCATCCTCTTACTGAGAGTGAGCAGGTGGTGAACGTTGGCCGGGATGATGTCGGGCCGCCCGATTGCCAGCGATTCATCTTGGGGAGGGTCAATGTATGTGCCGCGGTTGGGCTGGGGTGTCTCGGCCTTCCCGAAAAGATCTCGGTGCTTGACGGACACGGCAAGAATAAGCGCCAGCGTAGCAGCGCCGACGACGGTGACCGTCATAGCATTCCCTGCCAGATCCCGGAGCTGGGCCTGAGTTTCAGTCGAAATGACGAGCTCGTCAACCGGCAGACCCTGCAGCGCCAGAGCCTCGGTTCCCGTAACAGGGCGCAATAGATCAGTTACGACGGGCAAGCCGCTGGGAGTGATGCAACCGATAATACCCAGGTTTTTCATCTCGGCGAACCTCGAGCTGCCAGAGCGCGTGTACTCGGTGCGGTCCACATTCTGGCTCACATCGATCATACCAGTCTTGTAGCCCAAATCCACGTCTTTCTTGTGGACGATGGCGAAGACAATGTCCACCAAATCGGGGATCCTAGGGACTTGGATTTCCCAGAACCGCATCCAGGAATGGGATGGAAAATTGGCAAAGATGATGCGGCCGTTGCGCATGGCCTTCTTGCTGACAGGGTTTTCGTCCCGACGCAGGCCGTATTTTTGGCGTACGATGGCATGCCTGATCGAGCAAAGATTCCACTCAACGGCAGTCGCGGGCTTGCTCTCCATGTCTGCCCGTGCTTGGACGGTGGTTGGGTCGTCGGGGGCGCGAAGGTAGGCCGAGATGGGCGCTGAAGGGGAGCGCTTGCAGCGCGAGATCTGGGCTACCCACTCAGAGGCGATCGCAGTGGCTATTGCCTCACCAATGGACATGGCGTCAACGGCAACAAGATAGCCTCGCTGACGAGTTTGTGGCAGGTAGAATTCCTTGCTGTCGAGCCTGACCCACTCTGCGACGTACTCGAGCTTGGGAAAAATCTGCTTCGTATACATGTCCCACGGCGCGCCGAGGACATTCTCAAGGATGACAGCCTTCGGTCGCGTTCTGGCGATGAGCTTGACAGCCGCGAAAAAAGTTCTCGCCGACTCCCCTCCGAATGGCAGCCGAAGGAGCTCGTCGAGACCCGGATCCAGGTCATCGACAAACTTCTGGACGAGTTTGACCGGACAAGGCGGATCTTCGTCGTCAACACCGTTCCTTTTGCCCCGCTTCTTGTTGGGCCTCTGCTTCAAATGTCGGTCAAGCGAAGGCACACGCCCGGATGGCTTGTTGTGGTTCAAGTTTGAGTAGTCGACGCAGGAGCAACCGGCAAACAGAATGTCGAGCTTCTCGGGAGGGATGGGAGCCTTCGAGCCAGCAGCAGTCGTACTAAAAGCCCATGTTAGCGACCAGTGAATCGTCAGATATTGAGGTTAGAACTCACGCTTGGTCTTTGGAGGTTGACAGCTCAACAACGTCTCGGAAGATGACAGTTGCCGGGGGCATGTTGCGGCTGATGAAACCTTGCTTGAAAGGTTCAATCTCGCAGCTGAAGACATGCCTGATTTCGAGTCCGGGGCCGTAGCCCAGCGCTTGCAGGGCAGCTTGGATCAGACAAAGGGCAAAGATTGGAGCATCTGTGCCGGAGCAGATGGTGGCCACGGCCAGTGTGAGCGGCGCGTTCTTCAGAACAAGGGGCTGGAGCCGGGCTATCATGTCCTCAAACATCTCGACCACGTCGGAGATGGGTGCCAAGGTGCTGTCAATGCCACGCTTAAGCTTTTTCGTAGGCTCATCGCATGTGTCGCACGAGGTTGGGTCGACATCCATGGGCTCACTGCCGTCGATAGGCTCACCAGGATCCGCCGACCCGCCGCTCTCAGTGGATGAGGACTGCTTGTTGGAGCGGACGCGAGCATTAGTGCGAGCGTTGTCCATCATTCTAGCAAACACATTGAATGGGACATTCGCTTTCTTGACTGGAGAAGGAAGATCTGCCCCGCTGCCATCATCGTCGCGCTTGCGCTTGCCAACAGACGGGAGGGCGGTAAGAGGCTCCTTAGGAGGAGTCAAGAGATAGTCTTTGCCCTTGGCGGAAACAGCACGAGGCGTCTTTGCCTTTCTAGGGGCCATTGTCTTGCGTGGCTTAGCTGAATTGACGCTGAGCCTGACAGTCTAAGGGTTCCTTACCTGATGACCTGGCAGCGCGGGACCGGTTGACTGTGAGAAAATGAGGGCCAGGTGCTAGATCTCGATAAACAAGGGGAATAGGAGGAGGGTGTAAAGAGAAACGGCCGAGAGGGCCGGGAATGGGCAAAACAGACGCGGCTTCTGGTGTTGTATGCCCAGGAGTTCTTGGGTCGATTGGATGCGAGAATTGGAAACAGGTCGCAAAAAGACGTGGGAAAGTGAAACAGGCAGCGAAAGCGAACGGCACAGGCAGAAATGACAAGAGCGGCGTGTTCTCAACACTCATGGCTGGGCATTAAGCGGGTCAGAGGTCCGGAACCTTCTGCATTGGCCGGGGGCGAGGGGTCATTGAGGTAAACAAGCACCTGTCAACGGGCGAGAGCCGGGTTGATGCCCCAAGACCACCACGACGTGTGCGTGTGATGGTGCCGTGGACACAACGTTATTCGCCATCGTAGAAGGGATGGTGAAAGATGACTCTGTTCGTGTTCGGTGTCGTTGACAGCCCCGTGGGCTGCCAGTCCTCACTGTGCTGGGCCAGCCCAAGCCGCACAGGCAGGGCCAAGCTGCATTCCTGTCCTTTGTATGCTCTGCTCAGAGCCCATCCCAGATAATTCAGCACAGATGAGTGGCCTTTTACCCCTTGTCCCGCTTTCTCTGAAAATGGCATCCCTGACCACTGCTGCAGGAGAGAGTGCCCTGGGGTTTGGGCCCAGGTCCAACACCCGGGGCAAGCCAGATGTTTCGGAGAACGATATACGTTGCAGAGCATAAAGATGAAAACCATGGCCACTGGACTCTCATTCACCCAGCCATTGCCATCATGCTAGCCGGACAGGGGGCAAGCCACCGGGGAAGATCCGGGAGACACAGGAATTGGAGAGCTGTCGCTGAGCCATCTGCTGCGATCGGACCCGAGCCCTCCTCAGGCAAGGTTGAATATATGGAAGGGAAAACAAGGAGGCCATCTGGTGTTCCGATAGGTGATGATTTGATGGCAATTGCTGTCCTCATAGGGTGGCCGGTATGAGAGGACGTGAAGAAGGTCAACGCCAAGCATCTGAAGTGGCTGAGAGCCAGGACTGTGGCTGGATGAAAGCAACGCTGCGGCGGATGACCCCGCTGTTGCGGAGCAACCGTTTCGGCTGGTTATCGGTCGCTGATACGAGAAGTGCCAGCATAAAAGCCTGTTGTTTCTCTCATCGTCAGCATTTTCCTAGCTCCCAAAGTTGTGAGGGAAGAAGGAACAGACGACTCCATTTTTCTGCCTCGAGGTTGCCACAGTTCTGGGAAGGCAGGACCAAACACGCCCCTAGACCTCAAACCCGCCAGAAAGGGCAGGTGTTATCCGCTGCCTGAGAAGCCAGCAGTATCTGAAAGAAGGCAAGAGAGCAAGACAGCTACATGGCACCTGCCTCGGGACTGGGCCTGGCGGACGCCGGAAACAAATTCGAGGATCTCTCTGGCGTCGAGATCAAGCCCGGCGACAACCCCTACGATGCCCTCATCAGCGCTTGCAACGGCTCTCCGGTAAGCCTTTCTTTCTAACTGGACGAACAGAGGAAGACAAAGGGTGGGTGAGAAAGAGAGGACAAAAACCCCGGGGAACGGGACTGGGGCTTGAAGAGCACAGACAGCGGTTGCATGTTGCAGCAGACGAGAAGGTCGAAATCTGGCACTCCCCAGAGTTGGCTGCGGGAGAGGATGGTCGTTACGGAGATCGAACCACCTCATTATTACCACAGGCCCTTCCCTTCTGTGATGGCGGGTTTTCTGATCTTTCTGCTTTCGTGTCACATGCCGATGCTGAGAATACCGTCTAGGCCAAAATCCAAGTCCTGTATGCAAACCACCGCAAGACCAGAAATGCCCAGCAGCGGGAGAAATTCCTGTCTTCGGAGTTCAAGGAGCTGAACATCGACTCTATCTTGCTGCGGTTGGAGAAGCCGGAGATCGAGCCCGGTTTCCGGGATCCTAGGTATTGTCTTGTGTTTTGGGCCAGCCCCGGACCACATTGTGAAGCTGGCCTCCCATTTGCAGACCCTCCTGCAGAAAGCAGCACCGAGTAAGCGTCGTGTTCCCATGGCGAACCTGAAGAGAAGAGCCAGTTGTTTACTCGAATTCGACCAGACCTCTGGCTCATGCCTCCCCACCGCATGCACATGACGACCCTTGAAATGGCCCACTCGCGGACCCCCGAGGAGATCGCAGGCATGGTCTCGCGCATGCGGTCGGCAATCCCCGCCATCGCTTCTCTTCCCTATACACGCCGCTCTCGGCTCGTGAAGCCCATGATCTCGTACGACCTATCAGCCGTCGCCGTCTCGTTTGTGCCGGCAGCAGGAGAGGAGGTGCTCTCTCCGCCGCCTGTACCGCCGACCTCGGAACAGCTCAAGGGGTGCACAGAAGCGAGCGACAGCTACACATACCACCACCTGCGGCGGGACGTTTTTGGCATGGCATCGGGCACTGGCGTGGAGGTTGGCTCTCGATATGTGGTTCCCAGCGCACACATTACCCTCGGCCGCTACCTCACCCAGGAGGACCATGAAACGCCCGAGCAGCGCCAGCGCTGGATCCAGACCATTGAAGACGTCAACAAATGGTTGGAGGAAGAGGTCTGGGAAGTCAGGGATGGCGAGTTCATCGGCGAGTGGATTGTTGGGCAGGAACGGGGCCTTGATGCTCGTTGCGGAGCGCTGTGGTATGGTGGTGGGCGGACCATCATGCTAGGAGAGGGGTTCTGAACTTCTGAAACCCAAGGAAGTGAACGGAGTCAACCTCGGCAGGTTGGACAGCAGGCCATGACTCGAGAGTCTCGATAGCGTCGATAGCAGACCCGCACTCAGGAAGTAAGGTATAGTAGAAGGGTTGGGTTAGAGCAGGCTTGTTCGCAGCCAGTGCAGGGCCCTTCCTGGAACCCCGCGGCCTGCCCATTTTAGCGCAGATCTCCCGTTGCTCCTCCCAAAGGCCTTGCGCGTCCAACAGCACAAGCCGTGAGAGATGCCGTGTAACCCGGTCGACCGAGTTGATTTGTCAAGGGACCTTATCTTGTCGTCTGTCACCCTCATCAACCCTCGCCCAGCTCAGCAAGGCTTTCCAAGTGCCAGAGCGTGACTGAGACAGTTAAGATCGGCTTGAGGAAGATAGCGAGCGGCCGCGCCACTGTAGTGGGATTTGCTGGCCAAGCTCTCGGTCCGCGGCGATATCCCGCCCGAGCTGGGGTAAGGCAGCGCAGCAGGACGCCGCTAATTAATAATAATCATCATTTGATCGCTTGGCCTGCATCCTGCACACCTGGCCATTAGCGTGAGTTAGTTGCTGCGGAGTGCTGCCGCGGTGGATTCCAAGTTGGATTTCCCCATCCACGGTGGTGCCCTTGTCGGGTCGCCAATTCGGTTGCGAGAGTTTGCGACGGCCATTTCCATCTCGTCGATCCTCGCGATCCCATCTCTGGAGCATCGCCCTAGCTACCGGGCTGCTGAAGCCATCCGTCGTCGGGCAACTCTGGGAAAGTATTCGTATATACTTCGTGTCGGGCCCGTCCTACTGGATGAGGCATAGATCCAACACCTCGCCGCACCGCAACACCTTTCACGACATCCGGTAACATCGAGATCCAGCTCCGATCACCTTCCAATTACCGTTACAAGTCGCCAGTTGAACGGGATCCCGTCGGAGAGCGCTGCCTTGCGCAATCGCACGTTCGTTGTCGCATTCGTTACCACACATCGTCGTCGCCTTCCTCCATATTCGTGCTTGCTATGCTTGTGCCGCGGTGGCCTCGCAAGGAATCGGACAATCCCGAGGGCTCCCGATTAGACAGGAGGATACTGCGCTGCGGCCGAGCCAGCCTTCTGCGATCGGCGGACGAACTTTAGGTGGTGGCCCGAAAAGGACCAAGGGAACAAGGCCCGCGACTGACAGCGCGCATGTGCGCCGTTTGCAGGCTTCGACCCTTCCACGGGCTGTCGTCATTTCACCTGCCTCTCGTGCCGCCTTCCTGGCCTCGGTGTATGCCTAGAGAACGGGGGTTGACAAGCCCGCTCCCCGTCGCCATGGACGGGAGGTCTTACTCATTTGGGGTCGGCCCTCAGGGCGCTGTTGCCCCTCCCTTACCCGAGCGACCAACACGTACCTCGATGCTCCCTCCAGTCTCCGAAATATCCCCTCTGCGCGGCACAGAGAGACCTTCGGCCAGCGCCTTCCGGAGCGCCTTCCCCCAGACAGTCGGCGCGGTAACACCAGACCCGGCAGAGGGCACATTCACTGCGTTGGATGGGGCTGGGAGCAGTGCCGCGCAGGTGCCCCGTGGCCTTCCTTCCGTGTCGCCGCACACCTCACCCAGGACCATTCCGGCTGCTACACCCGCTTTGCCCGCCAGGCGCCAGGGTGTCGTCTTCAATGACTCATTCCCCGGATCTTTTGACGGCGCCTCATCGAGCCCCCCGCCCCGGCCGACCTCCTTCAGGCCGAGGACCCATACCATGGACGGTGCCTTCCGACAGCAGCTCGCCCCGACCATTGAAGCTCGCAACAGGATTGGGTCTTTCTCCTCGGCTGCGTCCGTCCCGGTTGCCGACGACCTCCGATCTGCCCTACGGTCTCTGCAGTCCACGTTTGAGCCGTACAAACAGGCAGACTCGCAGCCGCCAGGTGCCGTCACCGCACCCAAGGAGAAAAGACCGTCGAGAAGCCGATTGACCAAGCGACCATCATCCCGGCCGAGCTCTCCTCTCTCATCACTCCCGCCCTCCGTCGATTCCCTCCCGCTCCCGATACCGACTACCGACGCCAACAGTGTGCTGCTTCTCATGAAAAACCTGTGCGGGAGGATGCGCGGAGAGATTGAGTACCAGAAGGACGCTGGGGGCCCATGGACGGCCGGCATGTGCTATATCGAGGAGGAGAGGGGCAGTCTGATGTTTGACCCCGGCGACAGCGGTCCGTTCCATACCGCTCTCGTTCCAGACCTTCGAGGGTGCCGGGGTGTCCCAGTGGAACGGCCCGACAGGGATGTCCAGTGCCTCGAAGTTGCCAGTCCCAGCTTGGCGTGCGCTATTCCTGCGCCCGCTAGTGGCCGAAGAACTCGATCTCTGGCTCGCAGCACTGCTTTGCTGGCAGCAGTTGCGGCCGCCAGCCAGCGCAAAGCCGCAACCTGCGCGACCCGGCAACGCCCCGCGGCGGCACCAGCGAGAACCGATATGAAGCGCCGCGTCTCGACGCCCGGCCGCTGCGGGAATCGGCAATCATCAAGGTCGGCAAAGTGATGCTGTGGGATAAAGGCGCGGCCATCTCCCCGAAAGCCATCGTCAGGCGGCCGTCAACTCGCGATCTGCGGTCTTCTCAAACATGCTGGAGGAGGGTGTCTTGCATCTTGCACGACAATGGCGAGCTCAAGATTATGACGGAAAATGATGTGACGGTGCTCTCCCTCATTGAGCTCTCGCAGCTCGCGCGGTCCGCTGTCCAGCAGCTGGACAGGTCAGTCTTGGACGAGGATTATTGTTTGGCTATCTTCCCGACGTACTCGTCGACGTCAACACAGCTGTCGATTTTCAGGCCTGTGTACATTGCCTTGGAGACCAGGGTCTTGTTTGAGACTTGGTTCGTGCTCCTGCGCGCGTTCACCATCCCCGACGTTACGCTTGGACGTCGCCAACGGAGGGCGGGTGTTCGAGGTGACGGATCTCGAGCAGGAACCGGTGGGAGAGACCTTCAGGGTGGAAAAATCAATCTTTGTCAGAGTCTCCGAGGCCAAGCTGCGCAGTCGGACGTGGACTGGAGAAGGGTACCATGGAGACCGGCCTGGAAAGGGTTCTGATTCTGACCCTGTTGTTGGGAATTACCTGGCCGAGGTCATCCTCGACGGCGAGGTTCGCGCACGAACGACGACGAAAACCGATACCAAGAATCCGTTCTGGCGCGAGGACTGCGAGTTTACCGATCTCCCAGCCTCGCTCCCCTATCTGTCGATACTGCTAAAGAGGGTGGACGGCAACGTGGACAGCTTCGCCCATCAGATACAGGCCACGCTCGGTCTGGCAAAGGCGGGACATCTGACAGAGGTGCTGTGCGGTTCCGTCGACATCCCCTTGCATCAACTGGAGTGCGGAAAGGATCACGAACAATGGTTGCAGATCTGCGATGACAGGCAGCAGTCCATCGGGTCAATGCTTCTCAAGGTCCATCACGAAGAATTTTGTCGTGCTCCTTCAGCGGAACTACGAACCGCTCGCGGAGCTACTGCACCGTTTCAGCTCCGGGTTGACGGCGCAGATCACCGAGGCGCTGCCTGGAAGTCTGCGGCGGCTCGCCGAGATATTTGTCAACATTTTCCAAGTTTCTGGAAAAGCCAACGAGTGGCTTATGAACATGGTCGAGGAGGAGATTGACGGGATCGGCAACCAGACGCCGTTGAAGAAACCGAGATTTAGCGGGCGTCTGAAGTCGAACGACTCGATCGAGTCCAACGTCGACCGAGAGCAGGTCGTGCGAGACCTGGGCAAGTCGCTTCAGGGCGAGGCCAATCTGCTCTTCAGGGGCAACTCTTTGCTGACACAAGCGCTGGAATTCCACATGCGCCGTCTGGGCAGGGAGTACCTGAACGAGACGCTTGCGGACAAGATCTTCGAGATCAACGAGAGTGACTGCAGTTGCGAGGTCGATCCTAGCAAACTGCACCACGGCGAGGACATTCAGCAACACTGGAACCAGCTCATCCAGTTTACGACCGACATATGGGAGAGCATCGCGTCGTCCGCCGCTCGCCTGCCTCCAGAACTGAGGCACATCCTCAAGTACATCCGTGCTGTTGCCGAAGATCGTTATGGCGACTTTCTGCGCACCGTAACCTACACATCAGTGTCTGGCTTCCTCTCCTCCGCTTCCTCTGCCCGGCCATCCTTAACCCCAAACTGTTTGGGCTGCTGCGCGATCACCCGCGACCTCGCGCACAGCGCACGCTGACCCTCATCGCCAAGTCGCTGCAAGCACTCGCCAACCTCTCCAGCATTGGCAAGAAAGAGACCTGGATGGAGCCCATGAACCGCTTCCTCACCACCCAGCGGCAGTCCTTCAAGGACTTTCTCGACGCCGTCTGCGCCATTCCAGCCGAGCGCACCAAAACGCCCCTCCCGGCCTCCTACTCCACCCCGATCACCATTCTCGGTCGCCTCTCGCCCATTGCACGCGAAGGCTTCCCCTCCCTCCCCTACCTTGTCGACCAAGGCCGCAATTTCGCAGCCCTCGTCAAGCTCTGGGCCGACGCCCACCCGGCCTCGGCAAGTGAATCCCAAATCTACCAAGGCGACCTGGCCACATTCCACGTCCTCTCCCTCGACCTGCACCAGCGCGCCATGGACTGTCTCGCGCGCATCGAATCTCTCCGCGCCGCCGACAGCGCCGTTCAGTCCCCCGCAACAGCGGACGATGACCTGACGGATGTCATGGACCGGATCACCATCGGGGACATGATGAACCTGGCCGACTACAGCCGCCCGAACGACGACAACAATGCAGTTGAAACGGACCCGCCCCCGCCGGGGTCATCCGGCAGCGAAACGGACGTCGCTGTCCCAGGGCAGCAGCAACAACAGCAACAACCCCCCTTCGGGACGATCAGCATCACCCGCCGTGACACGCGACACGGGAGTTTCAGCAGGGAGGTGGTGTCTACTTCGCTAAGGCACGCGTCGCGGAGTAGCGAGCTTTCGTCGAGCCAGGGAGCAATTACAACTTCAACAGCTATGGCACAACAACAACAACAGCAGCAGCAGCAGCAGCAGCAGCAGCAGCGGTAACAATGGCAACAATGGGGGAGGTGGTGGAAGTGGAAGTGGCGGGGCGGTGAGGAGTCTGAGGAGCGGGATACACCGCGGAAATTGTTGAGCGGGTTCATCCGCAAGACGAGGACTGCGTCGCCGGACTCGCCTGTCACGGCTGGAGCGGGGTCGATGGCGTTGTCGACGGTTGTTGTTAACAAGGGTGGTCTTGGTGGTGGGGGGGGTTTTGGGGGGGGGAGCGGGAAAAGGATGAGCAGGAGATTGGGAAGGACAGTAGTACCAAGGGGTGGGAGAGAAGCAGGGATAAGGATAGAGAGAGAGAAAGGAATAAGGATAAAGATAAGGAGAAGGGGCCGAGGCAGGGGTAGATGGCTGCGTGGCGAACAAGCGCCACGGTCGTTGAGGAGGAGCGGAGGATGCAAGTATTGATACCTCACAAGTCGGAGAAGACGAAGCGATAGTGCCTCGTTCCGGCACTGGCATTGGGGCGGGGGCGGTGTTTGATTTCTGTACGCGGCGCATGTTGGATATCACGTATGGGGAACATACTTCACCTGTTTATCAATTGAGTGGCTACGTAGCAGACAGCAGCCCCAGAACGCGGAAATATCATTGATATCATGGAACCTACGTCCATGCTTTGGTATCATAACTCGTCGCAAACGCGCTCGCTCAAGCTTCAACTCCTCCTCCGTCAGCTAAAGAACTTCTTGAACGCCGCCTTCTCCTTAGCACGCCTCTCAGCGGCCACCTTCTTGACCGCCACAAGCTCGGCGTTGATGGCCGCGTCCTCGGGCGCAAGCTTCTTCGCCTGCTCCAGAGCCTCCAGCGCCGCGTCCTCGTCCTTCAGGCGCACCAGCGCGTAGCCGCGGCGGTACAGCGCCTTGGCCTTGTCCTTGTCCGAGATGCTCTTGACTGCCAGCGCGCTGTCAGCAGAGCGCACCGTCTCGTCCCATGCGCTCAGCTTGAGGTTCATCAGCGCCGCGTTGCTGTTAAGGCTGATGCGCAGAGCGTCCATCTTCTCCTTGGTGTCGGCCGGCTCGTTCTCCAGGTCCGGGTCCTCGTTCAGGTACCGCAGGCCTTTCTGGTACTTGTCGAGCGCGACGCTGAGGTCGCCGGCCTTGAACGCCTTGTTGCCAAAGTCCTTGCAGTCGGTCGCGATCTTGAGGATCTGCGTTGCCGACAGCACTTCGTCCTCCTTCACCTGGTCTTCGGGGAAGTCCTCATACTCGTCGCCGTAGGCATCGGCAGTCTTGGTGTCGGCGGCGATGGCCTCGGAGGGCGACAGCTCGCCGCAGTCGGCGATGACGGCATCCTTGATCGGTTTGTCGCTCTGGGTGCGGAGGTTCTCGATCTGGCGCACGACCGACTTGCCGCTAACGACCTGACCGAAGACAACGTGCTTGCCGTCAAGGGGGGCGTCGGGACCGTGGTGATGAAGAATTGCGAGCCATTGGTGCCTGTGACACGGCCAGGTTAGCAAGTTGGTCCGCTTGCGCCAAGCTCGCAAATGTGATTGTGCTTACCAGGACCAGCGTTGGCCATTGACAGCAGGAAGGGACGGTCATGCTTCAGCTCGAAATTCTCATCCGCGAACTTGGCGCCGTAGATGGACTCGCCGCCGGTGCCATTGCCGGCAGTGAAGTCACCGCCCTGGATCATGAACTGCTTGATGACGCGGTGGAACATGGACCCCTTGTAGTGCAGCGGCTTGCCCATCTTGCCGACGCCCTTCTCGCCGGTGCAGAGGGCGCGGAAATTCTCGGCGGTCTTGGGGACCACATCGTTGAACAGCTCGAAGGTGATGCGGCCGGCGGGCTTGTTGCCGATGGTGATGTCGAAGAAGACGCGGCTGCGGGCCGGCTTGCTCTCGTCGGCGCTCATTGTGATTTGGGATGGCGGGATATCTGGAACTGAAACTGAATCGCAGAACGAACTTTGTGGCAGCAATTAGCAATTGGGTCCAGAAGTCGGTAAGGAGGGGACCAAGGAGCAAGAAGACGCAGCCCTGGAGGATAAACGTACGTACATACACGGCACTTTGAGAAGTCGACGCTTACTCTCTGCCTCGGGCTGGAACGCTCAGAACAGACAAGGCAAAGAACGAAGAAAAGCGGCCAACAGCGGGACAGAGCTCGTGGTCAATATATTGACTGGTCGCGACAACACTGGTTCCCCGACATGCACCTCGAGGCAGGAGGGTTCCTGAAGCTTCGATGGTGGGGCTGCAACTGCGGGAGGGGCAGCGCAAACGCTGGGGAGGTACCACCAGCCTCGATAGCCTAACCGTTTGTGGAAAGCGGTGTAAACATATAAGGCCCAGTTCCAGTGCTGCCTTCAAGATCGGACACAAGAGAGCCCGTGCAAGTGCGTTCCTGTGAATGTTGAACAACCGGAGACAACCTTCTCCTTAGCGAGCACGGCATCCGCTGCATTGATTATATAGTTTATTGAGATGTATGTTAGATCGGAGCTTACGCTGCAACAGACTCAGCAACAGACACCAGCCCGCCAAGCTTGGCAGCTTCCCACCTCTCGTACGTACCTCATTACTCGGATGAGTTGGGTCAAGCCCTCCTTTCTTATCCCGAGTCTGCCAAGGCAGCTTTGTGAACTTCCCCTGAAACTTCCCCTGAATTCGCCATTGAACAGGCTACTTGGCCGCCTCAGTCTTCTTCTCCTGTTTCTCCTGCTTCGGGGGCGGAGGTCGCTGAGAGCTCGAGCGTAACCTATGATGATCAGTAGGTTTCAATGATTTGAAACCGTTATGAGCAATGTGGGCTCTTACCGGTCCGTCGTTGACCAAGGCGACCTGCATCATGGCCTGGAAGACGCCGTTCTTGACCTTGTCTGCGGCGTGCCCCTCCTGCACCTTGGTGTAAAAGTACTCATACAGTCGCTTCGCATCATCCCCGCCCATTGCTCCGTGGAAATCTGGCTTCTCCCCTTCTTCGGAGGCAGAAGGGTGAATTGGGATACTTGAGCAACAGTCAGCCTTTGCGTCGAGGCTCCGGGGGCTCAGCCATGCTCACCACATAGCACTTCCCCGTTGATATCCTTGACACTCCTCTTCCACTGATGCATTGTGTTAGAGACACCAGATCATTAGGGCCTGAGGCACGAGAAGAGACATACCCGTCCACCCGATTCATCATCCCATAATTTCAGCTTCAGCACCTTAGCAGCCAAGGATTCGGCCTCCTTCCGTATCGCCGGGGCCACAGCAGCGAGAATGAGGACGCCTTTGCCGATAGAGGAGACTACTTTGCCGTCTACAGTGACCGAAGCCGAAAGGACCCGCTGAAGGATGGCTGATTAACTGTATGAGAATGTGTTCAGGAAAAATCAAAATAAATTGCCTGGTTGACGAGCCATAGACACACACGCACACACCTTTCATTTTGGAGCAAGATGAGAGACAAGATGGTAGCTGAAAGGGGGTTGGGCCAAGGAGACTGGAACC
Source organism: Achaetomiella virescens (assembly GCA_031001845.1). Classification (NCBI taxonomy): domain Eukaryota; kingdom Fungi; phylum Ascomycota; class Sordariomycetes; order Sordariales; family Chaetomiaceae; genus Achaetomiella; species Achaetomiella virescens. The sequence continues at coordinate 67,983 of JARNGD010000084.1, forward strand.
CCTGAACCTCAGAAAATACACCTGAAGGACGACGCGAAAAGCACCAACTCCAATGCTTTAGTCGAGTGACTGGCAACTAGCCCTTCGCCCACTCCACCGCCAAAGAGAGCAGAACGATAGGCCGAAAGAAGAAAACCCCGAACAGCTTCCTGGGGTTTTCGTGTCGTCCCACTTGGGAAGTTGTGGGTCCTCAGCCTCGCTTTCCAGCTGCTTCCTATTGGGGACATTAGGAGGTACAGAATCCAGGTCTTCTGGAACAGATTTGTTAGATGGGCACGGTGTTTCCGGCGTTGCTACAACAAATAGCACCTGGAAACCTTTGAAATCTACAGTCGTTACATTAGAAGGTCTGAATTGCCCAAATAAACATAGAGCATTGCAGAAAACTGATGCAGGCTGCGCTCAGGCAGCAGAGGCTTCATCCCATTTAACGGTGGCGCTAGACGATTACAGCGGCTGCAATCACACGCCAACCGCAGCCGCGCCGAACTGGACCTTCCTGCCAGTCGAAATCGCTGTTCTGGTTTGCGACCTGCAGACGCTTTGTTTCAGCAAGCACCTGTGAGCTTGACCACTGCAGCCCCCCAAAACACTGCACTTAGGCCAATAGACCGTCGCCCACCCGTCGTGGAGCGACCGTCCTCGCCGTAATCCGTTTATCAGGTGTACCTCCCTCCCCGCGCAGATGACGTCCCCGCGCTTGGACGCTTCTCCTGCTTTCCGACGAATAAAGGACTAATATCGCTGCTTCCTCAGTGCTCGCTGGCCATCTTGCCTCTAGCACGCGATTGCGCAATCGAACGACGAAGAGCTTCTTTGGTCTTGCGACGAGCCAACCTTATCAGACGAATTCCAACACCAGCACCAACCCCCGCTTCTCGGGCCATCACCGACGAAATGGCGGCGCGAAAACTCCAGCAAGAAGTCGACAAGTGCTTCAAGAAGGTGGCCGAAGGAGTCGCCGAGTTCGAGGCCATCTACGAGAAGATCGAGCAGTCGACGAATCAGGCGCAGAAGGAGAAGCTGGAAGACCAGCTTAAGCGCGAGATCAAGAAGCTGCAGAGGCAGCGTGACCAGATCAAAACATGGCCGCTAGCAATGACATCAAGGACAAGACCCCGCTCCTGGCAGCGGCGGCTGATTGAGACGGTTTGTATTCCGATCGCCGGCGTCTTTCGATGGCCAGCAGACTTACCTGTCTCTGTAGCAAATGGAAAAATTCAAGGCCGTCGAGAAGGCCATGAAGACCAAGGCGTACTCGAAGGAAGGGTTATCTGCGGCCGCTAAATTGGACCCCAAGGAGCAGGCCAAATGGAGGCGAGCGAGTTCCTCAGCAGTATGGTCGACGAGCTTGAGCAGCAGATCGAGACGCTTGAGGCCGAGGGGAATCAATACAGGCCACCATGAAGAAGGGCAAGAGCCAGGCCGCCAAGGCAGACCGCATAGCCGAGATTGAGCGCATCATCGAGCGGCATAAGTGGCATCAGGGGAAGCTGGAGCTGATCCGCCGGTCGCTCGAGAACGGGGGGGTCGACGCCGACCAGGTCAACGAGCTGGAGGAGAACATAAAGTACTACGTCACGGACGGCATGAACGACGACTTCATGGAGGACGAGGGCATGTACGACGACCTGAACCTGCAGGATGAGGAGGATCAGTACGGCATGAACCAGGATAACGACAGGGTGTCGTCGCAGGACACCCAATCGATACAGGACGATGTGACTGCGGAACCAGAACCGAAGCCGCGAGCGTGCTTTCCGGGAAGCAACGGAGTGCGGTGGAGGCTGCAGCAGGGTCAGCCGCAAGACGGCCGTCGACGCAGCTCAAATCACCACTCCCGACGCTGGCGACTGTGCAGAGCACGCCGTTAGCGACCATTAGCAATGCGGCATCGAGCAGCGCTACGATGAACCGGCAGCAGTGCCGACGAGGATCGCCGGCGAGGGGTTGAAGTACGCCAGTGCGGCGGCGGCGGCGGCAGCGAGTGACAAGAACAACGTTGGCATCGCCCCGTTACCACCCCCTCCATCCGCGACACCAAGGCCTCATTACCAGGCGCCCAGGCGAGGACAAGTGCGACCAATTCTCCCAACGTCGCATCTATACAACTGGTGCCACAGGAAAAAGCGCCGCCTGCGCCGGCAAATGCACCATCAACGGCGGCTCAGTCCAGCAAAGCAGCGGGCAAAGGCAAGGCGGCGGCGCATGCCACCCCGACCGAGGCTGCAGAACCCTCGAGAGGTACGGATGAACACCTAGGCAATTGCTCTCGGACATGCTAACATGAACGCGCAGCAGGGCAAACGAACGAGCGGCGAACGGCATCAGGCCGATCGAGCAGGCCGAGGAAGAAGAGGAGTCGATATACCACCTCCCCGCCTCTCTGCAGGATCTGGTGGAGTCGTACGAAGTCACCAAAAAGCGGCCTGCGCCCCTGAACGCCCCCGCCACGCAGCGGATGCAGGTGGCGTCCGAGGCAAGCAAGCCGGGCATACTGGACGCGGAGCCACCGCGGGGCTATCAACCGGACGTCAAGTTCCACTCGCACACTCGCTTCCCGCAGGAACCGCTGTCCATCTTTGACGACCCGCGGCTGTACACACGCATCGACCCGGACACGCTCTTCTACGTGTTCTACTACAAGCAAGGCACCTACCAGCAGTACCTGGCGGCGAGGGCGCTCAAGGACCAAAGCTGGCGGTTTCACAAGCAATACCAGACGTGGTTCCAGCGACATGAGGGCCCAAGTCGATCACGGAGGAGTTTGAGCAGGGGACGTACCGGTTTTTTGATTACGAGAGCACATGGTGAGTTGGACTGCTTCCTGTGATGATCAGTGAGTGAGTGTACTGACTGGAGACAGGATGAACCGAAGAAAGGCCGACTTCAAGTTCGCCTATAGTTCCTCGAGGACGAGGTTTGAGCGATCGCGCAAGGGAACAAATCACCTCCCTCCCCAAAAAACCCCACAAAAAAAAACCCGGGGTGGGCTGGGGGAAGAAAGAGAGTTGAATGTGATGTAGCTGGTTCAGTATGGAGGTTGTGCTTACGGTATTCTGTATGGATAACGCTCTCCTTATCGTCGTTGCGGCGCCAACCGGCTGGGTTATCAGAGGAGGGCTGGGGAGGTAGGCGGCCGCGTCACCAGCTTCTAGCTTCTGATTTCTTGATGAATGGCAAGTCGACACGCTTTCACTTGCAATTCGTTCAACCGGTCATGTCCGTGGCGACTGCATTCCCCGTGTGTTGTGTGTGAAATGTCTCAACGTGCTCCGTAGCCCGACCAGGCGGATCGGATGGCGTTGCAAGCCATTTTCTGCCTTGCCCAGCTTGCCTGCAGCCTTCCGTTCCCACCTTCGACCACTCGGCTGTCTCGGGTGAGACAAGACACACACATCTCGAGAGACTTGCCACGTTAAACAACGCTAGTTGCCTTTTTCCTGTTGCCTGGGTTCCTGTGCCTGGCGCTGAGTGTGATGCCGATTTGTTAGGACTTGAGGAATTCAACTCAGAACTCCCCCCCTCAGCCTTTCCCAAGCTTACATAACTGACATGCGGAGATGTGAAACTCATGGGACGAGGCGGCGGCCGGCGGCGGCCGGCGGCGCTGAGGACTGCGGTCAACGTGCTCGGCGGCGTTTTGCCAGTTTGGGGTACACTGTGAAGAAAGCCTATCTGTCTGCCTAAGAGATCCGAGCGGGAATTCCAAGCGGTGGTGGTGCGCGTTGCGGTCGGGCGCCGGCCATCGGTGCCGGATCTGGAAACCGGGGCCTTTCTGCTGTGTGGTGTCATCGCGGAGTGTGCCAGGAGCCGGCGATTCGCCAACCTTGTCTGGCTCTCTTATTTTGTGGACATCTCTTCGAGAAGTCGACGAGACTTGAAGACCTTAATCATCTGTAACTTCAATTGGCCCCTAGGCTTGGGGTGAAAGGCGCAGCAGAGGGCGAAGTCAATCGATGGAATATTGGCAGGATATCAGTTCCTCTTGTTTCAACATTCACGTTTCTTCCTCCCCCCCACCAAACGATCAACACGGTGCCAACCACGGTGCCAGTGCGAGTTTGACTGCATGGGGGGTAGAGGGACAGATTGGCGAATCATTCCGCCCAAAACTGACATGGGGTGGTGTGCACACCGAAGATTGCTAGGGCCCCGGCGAAATAGGCCAACAAATCACAGCGCGTGGTCAAGCAATTGGCGAGAGTGGGGTGGCTTCCCACGTTTCTTGTCTTGGGAGTCGATGGAGTCTCGACAACTCACATCACCTTCCCGCCAAAGTCGCATTGAGCGTCCAACTCAGCCGCAACGAGCACCGAGAGAAGGCGACGAGCGGACTATTTGCCATTGCTTTGGGTCGCACACTCGGCATGAAGTTCCCGCGTTGAGGGATTTTCCTTGGAAATGCCATTGAGGGCGAGGCTGCAGAGTGTGCATTTGCACAAAGAGTGGAATGAAAAACAGCTGCTGCTTCTCTTATACTGTTGAATGTGGCGAGTGGAATTTCCATGCTTTTTGCAGGAAGTGAATTAACAATGGATGCGACATGAGATTGTACGTATGTGCGGCCTCCTCGTTTTGCTTTTCTGATCTGACTGCATTTCCTAACAGCCAAGGCGTCTGTTTGGCTGCTGTTGGTGGTGGTCCACGCTTGCTTGGTCCACGAGGCTTGTCACACCCTCCTCGACGCCCTCCGGTCTCCGTCGCCATTGGCCTGGCTGATCTGACCAACAGCATCCCTGCTCTATTGTCCCAGCTTCCACTTCTCGAATATGACGCGTTGTGGGCGGCTGGGAAGCAGTCCAGTGCTGGCAGGGCTTAGAGAGTACGCGCAGCGCCATTTCCCAAAGGGACAAGCCGAGGGTTATGAAGGTACCTGCTGTCGACCACTCAGCTGAAACCAGAGCCTTCCGTCGCCGCATTGCATAATTCGGGGTCTCTGTTCACTATCCAAGCGTTAGGAGCATCCCATGTGCTGTCATGGATTACGACACACCGAGGACCAGATGCTTCTTCTCTTACTACCGTCTATCTTGGTAAGAGACGGCTTCAGAACCCCGCCCTGTTCGCTCACAGCAAACCCTCCGCCTCCTCTCTCCGCCCATTTATCCGATATCAAACCTACTGCGTATCCGGCGATCGGTGTGGCTGTAACAGCCGTGCCTGTCCCCGCGTGGTCCTGTGATCATCAGCGGAAGGGAGTGGCGGGCGGGGATGGAAGAGCCTCCCGACCCAAGGCTGCGCCCGGCTCTCTTGTACATACCTCGTGTCTTGAGGAGGGAAACTTGCAGCATCCGGCTGGAGCCACCTTGGACGGACCTTTTGTCTGGAGCCTCCTCCCAGCTGGCCGGGCGTCGGGTGTGATTTCAGGCGGCAATGCGCCCCGCGCAGTGAGGCCTTTCCTGGTCTGCCAACCCCCATCTCGGCTGCCGTCCGCCTTACCTACGGTGAGAGCAATGTGCCCTTTCCGCTTCACTCTGTGATTGACAGGGGGTGTCGCGTGTGAGTTGCGGATATTTGTGACGGAGCTTGTTCGTCCATTCAAATATGTCGAGAGGGTGCCTCGCGTCTCTCCACGCGTTCATCTCTGTCTGCTTCCTCCTTCCTCGCGCTCTGCACCGGCACTCTTATCACATCAACTGTGCGATCATTTTCATTATTCCGTGCCTGGGAGCTCTCTAGGCGTCCCCCTACGCACCATTTGCCAACGCCTTTTCCTCGGGCCAACCGGTTCAGGGTCCGGTCTGGCCCACACCTACACAAGTTACCTTCACCTTCATGCATAACACCCCATGGCATACCCGAATTACCTGGACACGACGGCCTTTGCGGCTTTCCAATGCCACCATGGCGGCTGGGATGACTCGGTTGGCATGGAAAGGACAGATTCCCAGTCATCCAGCAGCACGGTAAACAGCAACTTCAGCTTATTGTCGGGAGCTTCCGTCCACCAACTACTCGGTAGTTGACCCGGCCTTATTCGACCCGAGGGATGCGGCCAACCACAGGATAACGTTGAGCCTGGCTCCGTCCGCCATTTCAGAACCCCAGGACAGTAACGAAGTTCTTTATGCTACCGGGGCACAGTACCAAGGTGGCTACAACCTCCCTCAAGAATCAGAACTTTCGGAACCCCTGGCCCCCTCTAACAGCAGCCGCGCCAGCATCGAGCAAGCAGCAGAGCACGCCACCTCGGCCGCCAACTTGATGATCACGGCTGGACAATTCTTTCAGGACGCGGGCTGTTCTGGATTACGGACAAGGCAGTTGATAGGGCAATTCGGTGGTATCAGAGGCAGGGCGTGGAGGTGCCGGACCGCCTTGCCGTACAAGACATCCTTCGTCATCAGCTGTATCAACAAAAAGTCTCCAACAACATGGACAACTTTAGCAGGACCCTCCAGGAGGCTGCGTACCAGCTTCAAAGGCGTCTCCAAGGACCGGAAGTGCCCAAGATATAGTCACGCCGCCATCGGTGCCGTCCTTGCCGAAGTGTTTCCCGAACCCGAACCCCCTTTCATCATCAACGCCAGGTCCTCCTCGAGCCAAGTTCAGCTTCTGAGCCCCTCCAGCTTCCATCCGGTAAGGACAAGACACCATTCTCATCACTCATCCTCCCATCAGCGCTAACACAACACTCCCCTTAGCCCACAACCTCTCTTCTTTAACTCAGCCCCAACCCTGACCGCAAACTCAGCACCAGCACCGCCCCACGCCATGATCCCCCCCCCGGCACTAGCAAGGCACCCGAAGGGAAAAGGCAACAAATTCAAAGAAAAACATCGCTGCCCCTTCCCGGGCTGCACCAAGCACGCCTCCCGCCAAGCGGACGTCGAGCGGCACTACCGCACCGTCCACCTCAAGGAGGAGGACCAGACCAAGTATGTCTGCGATTACCGCCGCTGTACGCGACATCGCAACCCGTTTCTGCGACAGGACCATTTCCGCGACCATTTGCGGCACTTCCACAAGGAAGACCTGCTGGTCCGTCGCGGCGGGAAGGATGATGATCCGGAGCAGTTCTGGGAGTCGAGGGCGCCGTTTGCAGTGAAGGGGGGGTGGTGGCGGTGTAGTCGGTGCCTTGTGAGGGTGGAGGAGGCCGTGAGTGGGTTTGTGTGCCGCGGGTGTGGGAAACCGTGTGAGAGCGCCAGGAGGGAGTACAGGCGGAGGATGAATGCCGCTGCTGCTGGTGAATGACGAGAGGGCGTTACAGTTATCAACCACTGCGCCTGTCCCCTGTACCCCTGAGGGTATGGCTGACGTCTTGACGGGACGAGTCTCGAGTTCCCAGTGTGGCGATCACAAAGAAGGCCGAGTCCGAACGTGTCGTTTCCTTCGTTCAGTTTGTTGTTCTCGTCATACACCAGGCTGCGAGGCACGTCCCCTTTTCCTTCCGACTTGTGTTGGTTATTGTTTACAGGTTACAGGAGCCCCTTGCACAGCACTGCTACTTAACTACAGACACATATGTCACCCTGAACATCGACAGAAGGTTGAGCTCCAAGTGGAGTAAACCGAGTTCCGGCATTGGACAGGAGTTGGACAGAATACGGCTTGCTTTCTTCTCCTTGCAAAGTAAAGTGTCACGGCTGGCTTACGACTCTCGATGGTTGTATTTTTTCCTGTTTTACAACCACGTCGAGGACTGTTCCGACGGTTGGATTTCCTTTTTCTCATTTCCTTTACATTTCCCGGAAGCGGCGGCTTCTGAATCCACGTTTTCATGATAAGGGCAGCCCCGTGCTACCTCAGCCTGGGGAGGCTGTGTATTAACGTTGTACGTTGACGGGCATGAAGTGGCGTCGGGGATAGACAGGACGGCATGGGTATGAGACATGACGATGTCGTCCTACTGGATGAGGGACACAGAACTCTGGTTTACACAAGGCTTCGGGCATTTCTCGCTTTCTTCCATGCCATGGGAGGTCCAAGGGATGGAGATGGAACGGGCGGATTTGGTTGTGTTGGCTTCTGGGGAAGCAGCATGGCCCAAGAGGGAAGCTGCTAATGCGGAGTGGGAAGCTCGCGGTTAATGGGCCGAGAAGGCCGATGGTGATGTCTGTCTGCGCTCGGCTTTTGTTACCTGTGTATAGACCGCATGAGGGAATTGGAATTTTCGGCTGGCCACCTTTAAGTGATCGTCCTCTGCAACTCGTTTCACTTCCATTTCTGCCTGCCCTTGAAGTGACTGTCGTAGAAGAAGGAAGAGCGACTGATACCCTATACCCGGCGATATCCGCACCTTATCGCCGCCGGCTCGGCCATTGGTGCTTCGGCTGAGACGTTTTGAGGTGAACCCCGCAATCGACCTGCCCGCACAGCAGCAGACTAGGGTCATGGCATGGCGTGGGTTGCCAGACCCCATGCTGCACTGCACTGACCCCTCATGCCCGCTTTGGCCACGAAGAGTTTTACCCATTTGTGAGAGCACCAATTCTGCCACTCACTGCAGGAAAAGCGTGGAAAAAGTGCGTACATTCGGTGATCATCGAGGCAGCCCATCAACAGGAGCACGTTGAGTGACACGGGAGCATCCCCAGTGCAACAACACCCAAATCAGGCTCTATAGTCGAAGGTCCCTGCACGCGGCCCATCGGATAACCCAAGACGCACCTAGACACGAAGAGTGGTAAGGGCAGCTCTCCGGATTATATAATCGTCCCATACTCCCCATTGAGCGCCTGCCACACTCCACTCCGGGCCGCCTTGCTTACTTCGTCGCCTCCAGAAGCCTTGGGGCCCATCCGGAACACTGCACATCCGCAGCACGGCTGGCGCCGGGTACTCCCAGTCTCGACCTTCCCAACACAAAAGCTCAAGCAAGTTCCTCTCTGCCGGGCGCACTTGCCGCGGCCCACTCGACACACCCAATCACCAGCGCTCGTGCGCTGACGTCCGCCCGTTGCTTCCTCGGCTTTCGTCCGCCCCGGAGCTCTCAGCGCATCGCTGCCCGTTGTCCACCTGCCACTTGCAGTCTTGCAGCTCCGAAGGCCCGACACCTGCTGTCCAACGGCGGCCCGATCCGGCGCGTCTAAACAGCAAGACCCCTCCCCTTTGCCGTACCCAGTTTCCCATCCTTATCCCTCTCCCTCCCCCTCTTTCTCCCCCCTTTTCCTTCCACCATGCCTCCCGCCGCCTCCGCCTTCCGTGCCTCCCTCCTCCGCTCTTCCGCCTGGTCTCGCACCGCCTTTAGCCCGGTCTCTAGCACCTTCCGCGCTTCACCTGTCTCGTCCGTACCCCGCGGCGACCCCGTCTTCGTCTACTCGCAACTTAACCGCCGCACCATGGCCACCGACGCCCCCGTCAAGATCAAGGTCAAGAACCCCGTCGTCGAGCTCGACGGCGACGAGATGACCCGCGTCATCTGGAAGGACATCAAGGAGAAGTTCATCTACCCCTACCTTGACATCGACCTCAAGTACTACGATCTCGGCCTTGAGTACCGCGACCAGACCAACGACCAGGTCACCCTCGATGCTGCCGAGGCCATCAAGAAGTACTCGGTCGGCGTCAAGTGCGCCACCATCACCCCGGATGAGGCCCGCGTCAAGGAGTTCAACCTGAAGCAGAGTATGTTGCCCATAGTCTAGTCCGGAGGTACATTCTCTGCTAACGCACCCAGTGTGGCTCTCGCCCAACGGGACCATCCGCAACGCCCTCGGCGGCACCGTCTTCCGTGAGCCCATTGTCATCCCCCGCGTGCCTCGCCTGGTCCCCGGGTGGAAGAAGCCCATCATCATCGGCCGCCACGCCTTTGGCGACCAGTACCGCGCCAAGGACATGGTCGTCCCCGGCCCCGGCAAGCTCAGCATGATCTTCACACCCGAGGGCGGCGAGCCGCAGGAGATTGAGGTGTTCCAGTTCAAGAACGGCGGCGGCGTCGCCCAGACCCAGTACAACACGGATGAGAGCATCACGGGCTTCGCCCACGCCAGCTTCAAGCTCGCCCTCGACAAGGGCCTGCCGCTCTACATGAGCACCAAGAACACCATCCTCAAGAAGTACGACGGCCGCTTCAAGGACATCTTCCAGGAGCTCTACGACACCCAGTACAAGGCGGCCTTTGAGGCCAAGGCATCTGGTATGAGCACCGCTTGATCGACGACATGGTCGCCCAGATGGTCAAGAGCAGCGGCGGCTACGTCATGGCTCTGAAGAGTGGGTGCTCCGATCTCGGAGCTTGCTAAAAAAAAAAAAATCAAAGCTGACCCTGTCCGCAGACTACGACGGTGACGTCCAGTCCGATGTCGTCGCCCAGGGCTTCGGCTCTCTCGGTCTCATGACCTCGGTCCTCATCACCCCCGACGGCAAGACATTCGAGTCCGAGGCCGCCCACGGCACCGTCACGCGCCACTACCGCGAGCACCAGAAGGGCCGCGAGACCTCGACCAACCCCATCGCGTCCATTTTCGCGTGGACCCGCGGCTTGATCCAGCGCGGCAAGCTGACGAGACCCCTGAGGTCGTCGCGTTTGCCGAGAGCCTTGAACAGGCCTGCATCGATCGACACGGTCGACGACGCATCAGGACCAAGGACCTGGCCCTCGCCTGCGGCAAAACGGCCCGCGAGGACTACGTCACCACCGGCGAGTACCTTAGTGCCGTCGAGAGGAGCTGAAGCAGAGCCTCAAGGAGAACTCTAAGCGGTTGGTATGAGACTGGTGGATGGTGATGTTACCGGGTTTGAGTCTGAAGACTCGGCCCGGTGTGGAAGAAAAGCAGATCTCCCGCACATATTGACCGGCCAGCGAGTTGAACAGTGTAGATATTGTTTGGATAACTGAGAGAGTAGGCGTTTGTCTGTCTGGATCTTTGCATTGCATACTGGCGCCGTTCCTGGATATGCACCGCCCGCAGGGGCGTGTGTCCATGACCCTTACCAACCTAGCTGTAGATGGCGCGTTGGTCTTGGGATCACTTCTTGTATATAGCACCTGGGTCAATAAGAACACATTCCCAGTTTGGTTACCACCCTGTATAGCCCTCCTTCGCAATCTGTTTGGTGGCTTGCTCTCCAATCCACTGTGTGGATGGGTGCCTTCTTGTAAAGCTGGCAACATCTTGCATCAAGACCTTGCTATCCTCGTTACACGCCAGAGGGGAAAAAAAGAAGGTCTCATGAATGCCATTGCCCTCCAACTACCAGCTGGTTCCTGTCATGTCTAACTCCTATATCCCGCATTACCACCAGCCTCAGTGAGAAACGCCGTGAACAACAGTGAGTCCTCGATGGGCCACAAAACCCTGCTGAACAAGTAATTATAATATACTCACCCGCCTCTCGACGAAATGGGCGAAAAAAACGTCCCTATTTCTTGTTTGAATGGCAGAAAACCTTATCCCCCGTGTTCCTCATTCACTGAGCTTTGAGAGCAACCAGCCATTCGAACCAAGACCAACGTTCAATCGTCATCCTCCCCAGGACCCCGACACACCTTCGCTCTTCCTCCCACCTTTCCCCTTCTCTTTGTCCAGCCCACCGCCACCAATCCCTTCCCCCTTCCTCCCGCCACCCCCTTTCCCTGTCACTGTGGGCGTCTTGTCCACCGTGGTACTACTCCCGCCCTCGCTCTTCCGCTGCTTCTTCTTCGCCGGCCGGCTCGAGCCGCCCTTGGGCCTATACCCAGGGTCGTCGTCCACACTCCTTCCGCTTACCCTTGGCGGCACCCGCTGCCGTCGTTGGCGTCATCCCCGCCGCCGCAGCAGCAAACGCTGTGGTGTCCTCATCCGTCCCGTCAAACTCTCCGCCGCGGCAGCGAGGAGGGAGGCGCGGTGCGCGCGCTGGCTCGCTTGCCCTCCCCGAACCCGCGGCCCCACCGCCGCCGCCGCCGCGGGAGCTGCGCTCCGCCTTTCCCGCCGCGCCGGCTTGAGCTGGGAGGGTGGTGGCCGTGGTCGTCATGGCCGTTCTCTCGGCTGTGACCACCGTGGCCGTGGCCGTGGTCCCTGTCCTTGTCCTTCTCGTGCTCGGCGTCCTGCAGGAATGTCTTCGGCGCGTGCTTACGCAGCCAATTGTACACGGAGGTCGGGTTACGCAACGCAAAGTCACGCTGCGAGTCCTTTGGGTTGGTTGGGTGGGTTGGTGGGCGAGGGGAGCAGGGTTGGGAGGGGTTGAAGGGGGGTGTTTTTGGTGATGGTTGCGCCGGATTCTTCGGCGGCCAAGAGGTGGTTGTCGAGCTCCCAGATGTAATTGTCGATGTCAATCGGCGGTGAGGAAGGAGGGGGTGGGATTGGCCTTGGGCTGGGTCTGCGGGTGAGTCGCGGCCGGCGGAGAGGTCGGCGAGGAGGCCAGGGAAGCGCTCGGAAGCGGAGGCGAAGGTGAAGTGGGGGACATCGCGGAGGAGAGATTTGTAGGAGGTTGTTGGGGCAGGACCTGGCCGGGGGGTGGATGGGCGGTCGATGTCGAGGAACAGCGCGTCGTCGTCGGAGGGCAGATCCAGGCTGAGATCTATGCGCTTCTCAGGCGGGATCTGGGCCGAGTTGTTGACGTCGAGGAGGAGGTCGAGTAGGCGGCTGAAAAATGAATCATCAGTACATCATGGTCAAAAGGCAATAAATGGAATGGAAAACCGACTCTTTTTGTACGGCAAGCCTGCGCGCTGTCGCCAGGGCCTTCTGCTCCAGGCGGTGCAGCTCCTCGCCCTCGTGCATCTTCTGGTCAAAGACGATGCGCATCTTGCGATACTTCTTTTTCCAGGAGCGGTACGTGGGCTTATCGTCGGGCATTCTGGCGTCGCCGTCGTCTTCGGCTTTAACCTTCATGACGAGGCGGGTGCGACCATCGGCCTCCATGTGGTTGGTTGTGCTTGAGTGCTGACTGTCCTCTGTTGACTGTTGATCAATTGAAGCTGGCGAAAGAAAGGTCGCCGGCTTTTGTGGAAGACAGAAATGCTGGCAGAATTTGCAACGGGGTGTGGTTTGAACAGGACGGGTAACGGCCTGTGCTGGGTCGCGGGTCCGGGTGTGTGTGCGTTGGGGGGAGTAAGTCGCTGATTGTGTGTTGGAGGTCGCGTTTGCCAGCACCCTGGTTGAGGGATGAATGAATGGCAACGTTATGCCCTGTTGTATGGCTGACTGTATATTACACCACTCCTGTACATTTTCGCAGCAATCAGCGTAAAATACATCAATATCATACAGTACAGATACACCATTGAATTACTTTCCACTTTTGCGCGTGAATTCCTCTCCATCACCCTCACCCTTCCAGACCACACACTTCCCACCTCCCGCCACCACCAATCCCGTGCATGTTCCCGCACCCTCGTCAAGATGTCCACCGAAAACGCCGCCAAGCGCCTCAAGACGGACGCGTCTGCGCCCGTCACGATCGGCACGCACAATGGCACTTCCACGCCGACGAGGCCCTGGCCGTCTACATGCTGCGCGCGCACATCCCGTGCTACCGCGGCGCGCGGCTTGTCCGCACGCGCGACCCGGCCCTGCTCGCGACCTGCCACACTGTCGTCGATGTCGGCGGTGAGTACGATGCCGCCGCCAACCGCTTCGACCACCACCAGCGCACCTTCTCCACTTTCTTCCCCGGGCGCGCCGCGACCAAGCTGAGCAGCGCGGGACTGGTGTACCTGCACTTTGGGCGCGAGATCGTGGCCCGCAAGCTGGGCAGCCCGAGGACAGCGAGACGGTGGGCATGGTGTGGCGGAAGATCTACGAGAGTTTTGTGGAGGCGCTGGACGCACATGATAATGGCGTTGGGGTCTACGACAGCGCTGCGCTGGCGGCGGCAGGGTTGCAGAAGAAGTTTTCGGACGCGGGTTCACCCTGGGTGCCATGGTGGGGAGGCTGAACCCGAACTGGAACGATGCGATCCCGAGGATCCTGTCGCCGCGCAACAGGCTGAGGACGCGCGGTTTGAGCTGGCAAGCCAGCGGATTGGCGAGGAGTTTGATCGGGATCTGGACTACTTCACGCAGGCGTGGCTGCCGGCGAGGGAGGTGGTTGCCGAGGCATTCGCAGCGCGCAGCGAGTATGATGCCCAGGGCAGGATCGTCGTGCTCAAGAAGCAGTCAGCGCCGTGGAAGGATCACCTGTACAGCCTCGAGGAGCAGCAGCCCGAGGGCGGCAAGGTGCTGTACGTGCTGTACCCCGAGAAGCCGGCGCCGGATGCGAAGTGGCGGATCCAGTGCGTGCCCGTGGCCAAGGACTCGTTCGAGAGCCGGAAGCCGCTGCCAGAGGCCTGGCGGGGCTTCCGTGACGAGGAGCTGGACGGCATATCGGTGTGAGCGGGTCCGTCTTTGTGCATGCCTCGGGTTTCATCGAGGCAACAAGACGTTTGAGGGCGCTCTGGCCATGGCGAAGAAGGCGCTTGAGATCTGAGGCGGTTACACGGCGCGCCCGAGAGGCGGCCTCGAGGCTGCCCAAGCGGATCTCTTGTCTCGGAGGTTGGGCTGCCAGACCTGCGAGTGCTACGAGACGACCCACTCTCCGGCACCGAAAACGGGGCACAGTCCCAGGGTAAAAGAGGCAACCGCACTTCGCGGAGACATTCGGCTCGACTCAGGAGTCGAGGGGAGCATGTTCTGGACCTCGCCCACTGAGTGAGGACTTGCTGGCGCACCATGCGCAGAAGAAATACATTGACTTCCTACCAATAAAGGGAAGGTTACATGTACCACAGATAGCAGAAACCACAATCTGAGGCTATCGCTCCCGTCTTTGGTTGTTCCGTTCTTCCTCGCTGTGTGACAATCTTTAGAGGACTGCCTCCACAACCGAATGCTCAACCTGTTCCACCATACCGTCATTGACTGGTATCAGAATAGATGACAGGCTGAGAAACGATCGGGGGCGTCGTCGTTCGTAAGGAACCACAACGAAACCCATTTCAGCAACGCGACAAGTAAAGGCAAGACAGGTCCAACCCAATCCCCGCGTAAAACCTCCAAAATGTCACTATCGTCCGGGATCGTCAACCCAACCAACTCAACGCCGTGCAGTCGTTTTTCGTAGTCTCATGAAACGCAAGCCGTTCTTTCTGGTGGCGATGTTCCCTAAACCCATCCCTAAGGGAAGGCATATGCAGCTCGCTCATTGAAGTGCAATCGTAGTAGCAGCAGGCGCCGTCGCATATGGAATAACCGAGATTTTCTTTTTTTGTTCCGTTTGTTGCATTGTGACATCCAGCCACGCGCAGGTAGCTCACCGCCTAACAGGCAGATCCTGCTGCTCACCCCGCAGCAGCAGCAGTGGGGGCCGTCTCTCCTGCTTCTGCTGCTCCTCGCCACCAGTAGCGGTACCCTCAATATCCTCGGCGCTCGTCTCACGGTTGAGGAAGCTGCTCTCCTTGACCGGACTGCCGGCCTGATGCTGGGGTGGTGCTGGTGGTGGTGGTGTGGGTGCAGGATGGAGCCGATGCCGTTGGGCCCGGAGACGGGGCTCGAGAGGTGGGGGATGTTCTCGGGGACTGGGTGCTGGTGCCGACGGCGCCCGTGTCGACGCTGTCGCCCTTGCCGGCCTTGCTCATGGCGTAGTCGCCGCTGTCGAAGTACTTGCGCTCCTTGAGATGCTTGGCGAAGTGGTCGCTGCGGCTGGGCAGCTTGCCGTAGAGCCGGAAGAGGCGCTGCTCCTCGGGAGAGAGAGACTGAGGGAGGGGGTAGGGCCTTAGTTACCGAGACTCCGAGAGTTGTCGAAAAAAGGGGAAGTAGAAAAAAATAGAAGATGGTTACCGACTCACCTTGATGTCAATCTTCTTCGCCTGGTGAGGGTTCATGGTTGTAGATTCTTCTCGACGTTTCGCGCACTGGCTGATGGATGGATCGGTTTCGACTGTCGCTCTACCAAACCCTCGACGGTCTGGAGGCCTCGATACAAATCACCAAGAAGAAAAATATGGGCTGCTCTGGAAAAATTCGCTGGGTTTCGCAACGGCTGATGTCGTGCTCTTATTGCCGTTTTGGGACGGGTCGTGAGGGGCAAGATGGCACCTGCAGTTCTTAAGGTTCAACGAGAGTGGGGATGGTCGGATCGTGCAAGTACACAGTAGAGGTGGGCTTTCGTCACTTTGCGGCCCGTCTCGCCCGTGCGATGAGCTGGTTACCCACTATCTCTTGGCAGCTGCTTCCCGTGACCAGTGCGAGGTGGATGGCTTCGGCCTGTGAGCTGAGTTTGGGTGAGGAACATTGCGTCACAAACCCGAAGACATCTCTTGTTTCCTCCTCGGTGCGGGTTTCTTGAGGATCATACAGACACCAAAATGTTTAACCACACATGTTGCTGTTGACATTTCCAGGGTTGTGTTTTGCCAGGAGACGACTTTTATGCGGTTGCTGGTCACGTCCCTGCTTGCTTGTCACCCTGTTACTGCGGTACCTACGTTAAGTGAAGCTCTGACCATCTTGCGGCCTGACGATGCTCCAGGGTTAGGGAAACAACCAGCACATTGACCATCGCCTTCTCCCGTTGCTCTTGCCTGGTTCAGCCGAGTTTGTTGCAATATTAAACCGCCAATCTTCGAATCATAATCGTACCACTCAGAGCATTGCAAATGTGACCCATCGGAGTTGCCATGGAGACTGGTCTTTGATGCGCAACGCAGCCTGCAAGAGGTTCCCTGTCCGCCTTGGAGGGATCAACCAGCATCGCTTACAGCTTTCTACAGCTGCCTGCATCAGGAAGCAGCCACAGCCGCCTTGCAGACCCCATAGGTCGTCATAGTCGTTATCATTTCTTCCGTGAAAGAGATGTTGCGCGGCAACAAGTAACCTGGCTAGCAGAAACGACCGAACGACCGAATCCAGCCGTGCCCTGTGTGCAACCAGCCTCCACCACTCTCAAACTCCAAAGCAATGCAGGCCCCCCCGTCCCTCCAAGTCACCCATGCCCTTCTACCCTACACCACCCCTTCTCCTTCCCACCCCCTCACACACTCTTCCCTTGATACTCCCCATCCTCCAAAGCCAACAAGGCAAACAACCCCCCCCTCACCGGCCTCGCCACAAATACGGCCCGTTCGCTGGATACCCTCCCGTCACCGCATCATACAAATCCGTCATGGCCCTGTCCGTCGTCGTGCTCCCAACCCACTTTGCCAGCTTGCTGACAAAATGTCCTTCGTCTCCTTGCTCGCCACGGCCGCCGCGAACATTTCCCAGTCCGACTTGGTCCACGAGTGGCGCGTGTCGAGCGGCACGCCAAACTCGCTGGCCACCGTCGGGTAGAAGGCGGATTGCATGTCGTAGATGGACTGCGGTATGAAGCGCAGGGAGAGGAGGCGGTCGGCGTAGATGTTGTAGAGGAGGCCTGGACACGCACATGTGTTTAGTTAGAATGGGTGCCGGGGAGAGGAGGAGAGAATGGGGGAGTGAGGCGTACCGTGGCTGTCGTTGTCGCCATAGCTGAGGGTTGTGTGAGGTAGGTTGGCCTGCGTGTTGATACCCAGCTCTTGCCACCCTTTCAAGTACCTGTCGGCCACCTCGCCGAAGGGATCGTCGTTGTTGGTCAGCTTGGCAATTTCGGACATTGCTCTGAGGCCGATGATGCCCTTGATGGCGAGGTTTGTCTGGTTGCTGCAGCGGCTCGTCAGTACAGCCACTCCTCGAAGTAAGGGGGGAACATGAGGAAACCTACGCAAGCGTCCCCGCAAAGTCGTCTGTGCTGAGCTGATCAGCAGGAATCAACGACTCCTCCACCAAGAACTGCGCCCACTGCTTCAATATGGGATAGTGTGTGATGATACCCCGTGTCGCCGGTGCGCTGGGCGTAGGCGAGCGTCATGATGATCATGTTTCCGCACTCCTCCAACGGCATGGGCTCGTCGTTGCCATCCGGATACCCCTTGGCCACGGGAAAGGTGCCGAGATCGTGTTCCGCAAACTTATTCGGATACGCTCCGCTCTCCTGGTTCTCGAAGAGCGGGTCGAGGAGGTATCTGCCAAGGGTAGCGTTGAGGTACATGAAGATTGGGTAGGCAGGAAAGATGACGTCGACGGTTTGGATGTCGCTGTTGGAGCTGATCTCCTTGAGGAAGATGTACGGCTTGTCAGGAGTGCCTGCATACTGGAGAGCACCAAAGGTCTGGCGGAGCGCGAGAGTAGTAATGATGGCGTAGTCCTTGCCTGCGACGTTCTCCGAGTCTGTCTGGATCCGCTGGTCAAGTGCTGTAGACGCTTCGCAGGCGTACTGGTAGTCATTATAGAAAGCAGCCATGGCGGAGATGTCGTCTCGGTAGTAGGATGACCAGAGACCGGGTACTGCCCTCAGCTGCTTGCCCTCGCCAGCAAAGTGGATAACTTGGTCCTGGACCAGGCCGAGGGTGAACACCCTCTCAACGTCACTTTGGTCCACGTTGCCCAGGTCGTGGGAGAATGCAAAGACGGGCCTTTGATGCTGTCAGTCAGTCCCAATTCCACGTTTCCTGGTACTCGAATGAGACGCACCATTCCTGTTTCACAGGTCTATAGTTCAACTCCTGGGTGTTGGCGAGCACCCGATTGTTTGCGAAATGGCCTCGCAAAACGGTGTCCCGGCCGATCTGCCACGTCGCCTGTTTCGATGGCATGTCAGCTCGTCTGCTCATATCCCGTCTTTAGGACCCAGACCGAGAGACTTACGCCGCTATCGGAACGAGTGGCCAGATACCAGTTGCCCCAACTGGCAATCTCGCTCGACTCCCTTGAACTCTTCCTGATTCGCGCGGAAGAACCTATGGTACATGAGATCACCAGACGTGCCCTGTCCCACTGGACGACCTGTCCAACATCTCCGCTGGCCCATTCTATTCGGTGTCAGTAACGGGGTACAAGATCAGAAAGGAGATGAGGGTAGACGTACCTCCTGAGACATCCATGTACACCTGGACACTGTGCGGTTGGCCATCAGCAGACCTGGCCTTGACAGCGATGTAGGAAAACTGCTGGGACTGCCTTCCCATGTCGTCCGGATAGACGGGGGAATAGGAATGTGACTGTCATGACAACCTGCTGCCAAGATCGAAGGTGAAGATGCTCTTTGGTCGAGGTGTACTCGAGAGAGACTTGGTTTGCATGGGCTGGACCAGGGGCTGCCCCTAGCCAGTTGTTAGGTCACCCCATCAACTGCTACCAAGCCCTGCCAGCCCAGGATGCTGCCTCTGTGCAATGATCAGTTACCAAACCCCAGTGACGGAGAGTGCAGAGAAAACCTTACGTCCAGTGTCGCGGCCAGGAGCCCGGAAGAATACCACCGGCGCCGCCTTGAAGCCAGGCATTCAGATATGGCGATCTCACGCTAACGGCACCGCCGGAGGTCGCCGGGATGAAGGTCGAAGCAGAAACGATAATATTTGTGGTCATGGCGCCAGAGTGGCCATCATGTCAGGAGTCGCATGGTTGGCAGAGTTGGTGAAGCCGAGAAAGGATGTGATGTAGATAGGAAAAGAGAAGTGAAAGAAGAGACTTCTCGAAGAGACCCGTTTTCTTCGACTACTGAATGCTAATGATAAAAAAAGAAGAATGATTTTGAGCGGACACCAGAAAACCGGTCTCTGATCAGGTCCAGGTACACAAGCGCTCCCGGCTGGTGGGAGATGCAGAGTCCCAAGCAGAAAGGGGGATCAGGAGAGGGGTTTTTGTAGACGGAGCGCGGCATTGAGAAGAGGAGCAAACAAGGGCAGCACAAGGAGATGGGATGAGACTCACCAGCGGTGGTACGGCAGCTGTGATGGACACCCTGGGCATCCGAGGTGCTGTTCGCAAATCCAGCGGCCTCCTGGGCATCAAGGAATGAGTCACTAGAGGAAGAAGCTGGCGAAAAACAGCAAGACATTTTGTCTCTATATCTTAGCTGTTGTAACGAGTCTTAAACACTTGCATTCCGGGCAGAGAAACGGAACGACGCCAAGCGCTTGCTTGGGAGTATCCGCGGGTGGCATCCGCCGTGTCCTGCTGGAGCGCGAGACCTAGTCATGGGCCTGGGCTGGGCGTGTGCGTGATGTGAACAAGGGACGAAGTTCGTGTCGCGTGCCAAGGTCCAAGACGGTGGCCAAGGGGCCTCCCGCGGATGCATGGACTGACATGATAACATATGTCGCGGACGGGATGAGGAGAAGGTGGAGGTGGGAAAGTTGTAACGAGGCCATGTCTCTGCTTCCGCCAGCTGACATGTTTTGATGGCAACATTAAGAACAAAGAAAATAATAATAATTATAAATAAATAAATGAGAACCGTTAGCCAGAACCGCTGGCAAATGTTGATATGTTGAAGAAGTCTTTGGTCCAATCCAATGAACCTGTTCTTGCAACACGGCGGAGGATGGAGACAGGCGGAAGCTGTCCCCGGAAGGTATTGCTGAGCGGCAGCCGGAGGCTTCCGGCTGCCCTTAACCCACACTCCTTGGATGAACAGGCCGGAGCGTGTAACCGCACCAGCAACCGACGAACGTGGATGAGGTAATGGGTTCTTCAATGTTCGGATCAGGAAGGGCACGTGGCCGGAAATGAACGATTCAACGCTGGGTAAATGATGCTGAAGCATTTATTGCACGAGAGGCTGATGAGAAACTTTCACTAAATCTTTCTGCAGGAAACCGGCGCGGCAGGTTTCTTGTTGAATTCAGTCTCTTAATCCGGGAAGGAGGACTCGAAATGAGAATGCGAACCGGGAGTGGAGGTTGTTGACAGGAAGGAGCAGGGGCTGCAGGGGTTTGTTGATCACGCCCCTGCGCAACAACCACGCTATCCCTTTCAGGCAAGGCGTGTGATGATCTGGGGTTGAGCTCTCGCTGGAAGCAGGGACCACCTCCCACCAGACCCTCCACCATCTTCACCCCCTTCCGCAACGGGAGGAGGGTCATTGGGCCGGACAGTGCTACATCGATGCCGGCACCGACTGCCAATAATGCCGTGCTATGGCCTAGAAGATGGGTGTTCAACGTCGGCAGTAGTTTCTGCGACACCGCGTCCGAGTGCCAGGCGTTGGGCAAGGTCGTGTGGTCACTGGCCACCACAGCTTCCATGGGAACTGCTCGCTGCTACGAAGCACGACGAACCCGCACAGCTGAAAATCCCATGTTGGAGGTTTCGGGTAGCGCAGTGGCGGCTCTGCTGTTTAAAGCCGAGATATCGAGTGGTCGCTCCTTGCTAGGGAGTACCTCGGCCGAAGACTATACGATCGTTGGGAGCGTCTCTTGGGAGACTTAGAGGATGTCAGACTTGAGTTGTACTGAGAGTCTTAGCCGCTGGGCGATCCGGGCACAGATGCGCTCATATAATATGTGCATACCGAGCGCGGACTGGATGTGGCCGTCCTGTCTGCAGCCTTCCCGTCCAACAGAACATCGAAGCCGGTTGGCCCGTATCTGGAATGACAGTTTGACCCTTCTTCAGTAGCGGTCCGGTCTGTGAGAGAGCAGCCATCAAGAATGGCAACAACGGCGCGGGATATCATCCAACAAGCCACAAACAGGGGGGGCAGAACCGAGGAATGCACCTTGCGGAATAACTGTTGAGGACGAGGTCTCCCTGCAGAAGATAGAACGAAGCCAAACACAGGCACTCGTGCTCTGAATCACATGAGTTTCCTGGCGTCCCCCCACGACACAGATCATGAGCCGGTGCTCTGGCTTGGCAGGTCGCGATCATGGCGCCGTTCCACGACATCGGCCTGGCCGCCTCAGATTCGGTGTGCAGTCCTCCAAGCCACCACGTGTCTGTGTCTCAAAATGACTTGGACACCGCAGGATGTTGGAGAGAGTCTAAACAGCGAGGCGGTGAAGCGCCGTTGATTCTAGCCTCAACCGGAAGCAGGCGTAACCTGTGCCGTCCTCCTTCCTCGCATGCTTGGCTAGTTGTTCGTCAGCGAAGTGACGGAAGAGCCGCAAGGAAAGGAGGCATGCTACTCTTGGCCCGGTGGTTGACACATAATACTCTCCGTGCACGTCGTCAACGCGGCCCGGGAGTTGATGCCAGTCTGCTCTGGCGGAGGCCGCTTACCGGTCGCTCAAGGGAGCGCGGCATGCGCGGAGTATGGCAAACGGTGGGACACGTCCCACCTTTTTACACCACTAGCCGGCCCCGCACCGAGCCGCGGTGCTATTCTCGGAGCAGGCATCCAGGAACGCTGTCACTGCATGCGGTGGGTGTCCGGGGACCGGGGAGACTTATCCCGAGCAATCATCGGGCTGAAGAGGTCTGTATCCATTGACCATTTCTCAACTTACAGCCCTTCTTTGGCGAGCATCTCGCCAATGTCGAGGTAGAAGGCAACCGCGTTGAACCTAGAACGTCGTTAGAATGTGACAATGTCAACAATGATAACATGGGATGACCTACGATGGCGGACGACCCATCCACTTCTGTACCGTAAACCTGAGTCGGTTGCTCCAGTTGATCAGATCCAGATGGTTGACACCCAGCAAGGTGCCCTTGTACGTGCCCCATATGCTGCTTTCAACACTCACGAGCCCATCATTAGGTCCTTCCCGCTGCTCAATCACTCGGTGGGAGTGGAGGAACGGACTTAACAGCGGCGGCCTGTCCTTGACCATAGCACCATATGAGAAGTAGCGCACAGTGGGGTCGTCAGGCGTCCTGGGGTTGAACTCCTCGGCCATGTACTTGGTCGTCAGCTGGGCAAAGGCACTCGGCTCCCACCCCGTCGTCCGCTCCCAGAGACTGTACAAGCGAGGGAGGTAGTGCGGGCCAATCCTGTCGATGAGATAATCCGCAAAGGGACTGCCGTGGTGGGGGGTTGCAACTGTGATGAGCGATTTGACGTTAACCCCCGCGGGCTTGAGCTGGGAGATCATGTACCGGGCGTCCAGACCGCCCATGCTGTGGGCCACGATGTTGACGCTCTTGCCCTGGGCCTGGGCTTCGATGTCCTCGGCTAGCTTCGCGGCGCGCTTCTCGATGGACCCGCTCGGGGGCACTGAGGCGGTGATGACTTCCGCGCGGTTGGCGCTAAGGGCCTCCTTGATGCCACGCCAGTAGTGGATGGAAGGAAGATAGGACCCCGCAAGCTTCAACTCGGCGAATCCCAGCAGGCCGTGAGCGAGCACTATGGGATGCTTTGGGGTCTCTTGCGCGCTACGTGTCAACGCCTGAACGCGTGATGCAGCACCAAGCCGACAACGCTGGAACTTGAGGGCCAACTTACTGTATCGGGCTCTCAGCACGGCGTACTCATCAACGATTTCCTTGCCGAGTCCCTTGATCCGCGCGTCTGATGGCGTCAGATGGCGGGAGAGCGGTGCATAAGCGCCGAAGTGACGCCTCGGACGTGCAGACCGATGAATCGTCTGATATGCTGCTGCAGCAGCGCGAACGCATGCAACGACGCTGGGCCCACTGGGCCATGGCGCGCTCCGACAGAAAGGCGCTCCTCCCATACGGTGGCTGCTCAAAAAGGATCAATCTCGTCCCAACAGAAGAAGGACGAGACGGGGCTTATTTGGTGTTTGCGAGGGCGTTCAGCGTTCTATTTCTTTTTGGGTTTCACTCGTCTCACAGGATTTCACAGAAATTTCTTGGTCTTGCTGCCCGGACCCTGGCCGGTTTTCTGCAAGATTTTGGGGATGGCAACTTCGACCTGCAGGACCATGTTGGTGACGACACCTGTCTGTCGTTCGGGCAGGGACACAGTGATGATTTGGGCACTGTGGACTCCACTGCGCAGGGGACACCTCCGCGGCACTCCCTCCCTCATCCTGTCCCCACACATGAATTCACCTAGTACAACTCTACATTCCTCTCTGCTCCATGCCCGCCTCATGAAAATCATCCATGATATTTGATTGTCTTTGACAAGGACAACCTCACTCTTATGTCTCCTTTACCATTCCTCCCCCCCGCTCTTCTCATTCTCGGCTGCAGTGAGTCAGCCATTGTCCTCGTCAACCAACCGTCCTGGACATCTTATCTCTGTATGTATATCTATACACAATCTACATACTGTACAGGCTGCACTCGTAGCCTTGGCTTGTTGCCAGAATCTGTGTAGGTAGGCTCAGCCGACCTTAATCATCCTTCGCCCTCCACTCCCTTCCGATTGGCCTGATGTGAGATGGTGCTGTGAACGACGACCAACAGCATTATCACTTGCGGCGCAGACGACCAATGGAACGCTCCGCGGCGCCTCTCAGCGCGTTTGTTTGGCCAGAGAGATCGGCAACGGTGTGTTGACACCAAAGTCTCCAGCGACTCGGGAGGCCCGATCGGCCACTCGCCGTGGGATGGCTCCATGGCTGTCTCGGCTGCATGTTGAATGTGGGCAGAATGAAGTATCCCATGCCTTCACGCGTCGGGTGCCAGCATCATCTCATCGGGGTGCTCCACAGGATTCCGCGATGCGCCTGTACCAATGTCAGGCTGTCGGGGTTTTCGTTGACATTGAAATGGTCCCCGTGTGCTCTGGCTCATGGGGAGTCAGAGCCAGGCCTGCCTGCTGCAGGGCCGACCGCAGACCGGCCCGAGACCAGACTAGAGCCGGACGTCCTCTTCTCCCCCCATGTCCGTCCCGCACACCCCCCGCCCCTCCTGCAGCTAAGCGCCCAGGAACCAAGTGCCGGATTCTCGGGGCCACCACTGGCAAACACGTCCCGCACCGAAAGCACGGCACATATCTAGCACTTCTGATCGTTTCTTTCGCTGCCTGCCAGCGTTGATGACCTCTCCATTGCTCCCTCCTCCATGTGAGCCGGTTCCAGCCCTCGTCGGACTGATGCCCGACCCCTTTCACCATCACTTAGGGGCGAGAAGGGCGTCTCCATCTCCAACACGATGCTTGCTGTAGGAGACTGCTCAGGAGAGGCCTGCCCCGTCCCTCCGGGCTCTCTACCCTATGCAGCAGCCCCGGGCAACGTCTTTATCCTTGCCGCCTTCGCCGCCCTGACTCCGCCTGTCGTCTACGCCGGACTTCGGTACAGGACCGTTTTGCACTCCTCGTTTCTCTCCTGGCAGCCCTGCTTGTTGAGGTTGTCGGCCATGTCGGCAAGGTCTTTCTGGTTGCGAACCCAACCAGTCACCCCTTTTCGGCCGTCTATCTCTTGGGGACGCACTGGGGCGCCATTTTGATCGGATCGGCTATCTACCTGGTCTTGCCGCATGTGATAGTCGTCTACGGCCAGGAGTTCCGCTTGGTCTCCGACCCTGCCTACCTGAACAACATATTTTTCTTCATTTTTGACATATTTGCCCTAGCCTTCCAGTCCGTTGGGATAGGGTTCGCCTCCACTGCCAACACGGCTACCGAGGTTTGCGGCCCCTGGCACCTAAAAATGGGTCATTGCTAACAGACGAGCAGGTGTCCCAGGGAGTGAACATTCTCCTTACGGGCCTCGCCATCCAAGCCGTCAGCCTCCTGGCATTTCTGTGCATATACCGTTACTTTCGCTACAGGCTGTCCCATCGCCGCTACATTCTCGATGACCAGTTCTCGCTCGTCTACCTGTCCCGGCGGTTCAAGAACCTCTTGATTTGTACGCATCTTTCCTTTTAGGAAACAGCTGAAGGTGTGTATACTAAAGCTCCCAAGGCGTCCAAGTCGTGGCCGCCCTCCTCATTATCCGCACTGCCGTTCGCATCGCCATCTTCGCCAGCGGCCTCTCGAGCCCCTTTGCCCGCTCACCACTTACCTCCTTCCTCCTCGACGATACCCTCGTCCTCCTCGCCGCTCTGATCCTGTCCGTCTATCCAACCGGTCGAGCCTTCGGTCACGCCTGGTCCGCCACCTCTCCTTGCTCCGCTTCCAACCCCAACTCAGCAGACAATAACATCCTCCCTCTCCGCCTCCGCCGATATCGCCGCAACCGCTCCTCCAGAAACCAAATCTCCAAACACGTCATCTCTCTGCCTTACCCCTCTTCTGTCAACTCCCGCGCTTCAGCCCAGGCTTCTCCATCCGCGAGGGCATGCCCTCGGGCCTGCCCGCCCACCCCTCTCCCCGAGCAGCACAAGCCCAATACGCGACCGCAACAACACAACATTCCCCTCACTCACAAATCCACCCTTCACCAAGTGTCTACGTACAACCGTTAATAACCTCCCCGCGCAATAACCCGGTCCACCAGCGCGTGGCTCCACCATACGACAACATGGACTACGACACGCTGATAGTCACATCCCCCACGACAACAAACCAAAGTATGCCCTTCCTAGCGGGGGCTGGGCCACAAGAGAGTCCGGCATTGGCTTCGGCTGCCAGCACTGGTACTAACGTGGGCGATGATGACGCCAGGCGCGGGCGGGTTTCATCAGCATGGGTATGGTGAGCAGGGGAGGCGGCAGAGCGAGAGGGAGAGGAAGGGAAAGGAGGAGGGGATGGTCGATGGGGATGCGCTGTGGTGAGGATATACTGTGGGGGTTGAACTATGGTTGACACAGGCAGGTTTTTGGGTCAGCGGGATGACTATAGAAAACTTGACATCCCTTCCGCTGCCTGCCTGAAAGACTTTGTGCGTATGGGGCAGATATTATGGATGGTGAGCAGCGGAGTTAGACCGTCTTTGCTGGTTAGCTGGATGGGAAGCGGGTCAGCTTGTGGTTCAAGAATGGTTGGCTGTTTGTCATGTGGTTTACTGGGATATACGATGATACCTTGATATTAGTTGATGTTTCTGGTAACCTGGCTTACACGTGCTGCGGTTGACGAGTCCTTCACAATTGGAATGGAAGTCTGTCCTTACTTCGTGAATGGGGGGGTTTGAGCAGTCTGCTTAGGGGCTGGCTGTGAATGAGACTTGACATCCAGTATCTTAATATTTCGGGTTCAGGTCAAGGCTGGATGGACTTCAGAGCAGTTGTGAGAGACCTTAGCAGCAACAAGATGCGCCATTATGTCCTCCCTACTGTACCAATTCCAAGGCCGCTGCTGCCTGGAATCCTGTTGTTGCCCAACGACAATGCGCCAATACGATGCTGACTCGAGGCGTTTGATAGACTCTTGTCACTCTTTGTCTTGTCTCAACTGATGCTCTCTTAAATTAGAACTCGAAAAAGCCCCCAGCATGCACTCGGAACAATTCCATTACGAGGCAGTAGCACGGTTCCTCCCACAAAGATCACCGTGGACCTTTGTTGGCTATAGAATTAAATTTCAGGGGTGGTCCTGACTTGAGCATAGTCCCAGTACGACACGAACAGCATTTTTATTCAAGCCCTCGATACGGTTCTCAATCGCCATACGAATCGCAGACACAACGGAAAACCAACAGCTTGCTGAGAATAGGCTGCCACAATGCCACCGAGCCGCATTCCTCCACCAGGTACGCAGGCCTCGCCTGCTGGTCCATCTCAGGGAAGCTCAATAAAACCTGAAGCGAAACCCCTCCCAGTGTCATCCCCTAGCTCGAGCGGATCCGAAGCTTCCGTGGTAATGCCGGTGTCTCCTCTCAGTTCCAAGGGCAGCGCAGCATCCTTCAAAACAGCTCTTCACCGTTCCCCTTCTGCCTCGGCCGGGTGCAACAGCTCCCCTCTAGTCGGATGTACTCCCTCACCTGATATCAATTCGACTCTGGAGGAGTACGGAGATGCCTTGGATGAGGGATTTACGAGTGAGTTGGAACGCGAGCCAAAAGGTAAGTCTAAGGAGATAGAGACGCAGACGAGGCCGAGCAAGCAGCGGCAAGGGCAGCAGAATGCACCCTCTCTGTTTATGCCGGCGCGTCGGAGACCGCCCCACCTGGTCTTGGATCAGGAACGGCCACCGTGTCACCTATTTCTAGACATGTCTATGAGGGTGGAGACATAATTCCTGTGAATCGTGAGGTGCGCAGCGGAATGGGCATGTCCCCGGGGCAGAAGGCGATTGAGTCGTCCATGAACACATTTGGGAGCGGGCCATCTACCAGTACGGTAGCAGACGCCGAGTGCTGGCTGACATCCTCAAGGAGTATGATTACTCACCCGGAGAGTTGTCACCTAGGACTGCGTCTAGGGCGGCAAGCCCAGAGGCCGACTTTTACAACGCATCGCCCAGGACTGGGCCCAACCGCGTCTCAGGTGCCGGTAGCGGATCTGAGAGCGGCAAGTCCGATGAGGACACGCCCGGTAATGAAACGCCGCGAGAACCAGGGAGCTCAGCAAAAAAGCAGGTCAGTAACCCGAAAATGCCCGCGGGAAGAAGAAAGAACAACAATCAGAGTCTGAGGCTGCCCTTCAGCCTGGTTCAGAGGAGAAAGAGGAGTCTCGAACATCACAAGGGTCAGGCAGTGACCAAGCTCCCAGGCGAAAAAATAAAGAGCGCCCGCGGCAGCCTCCACCACTGTTTCACGTCAACCGCTTTGACGTCTTGGCCAATCTTCAACAAGAGGACAATGAAGCCGACAAAGAACTCTCATCCACAACGCAGGATAAGGACGCGCAGGAGGAAGCCCAGCGCCTTCCCTTCTACTGGGAGCTCCCCAGCATAGCGCCGGATGCAGACCACAAGGATGCCTCTCCCACAACGCGGGAACAGGACGCAGAAGAGGAAGCTAAGCGCCTCCTCTGGTCCTGGAGCCCTCTCCCAAAGCGCCAGACAGCATCACAATCCGCAACTCGCACATCCCCGACCTCAGAACGCCCTGGTGGGAGCGACTCAAAAAGGGCGCGCCCTCCCCAGAGTACAGCCTCCGAGACGGCTCCCCACCTTCTTCTCCCGAAGTCAGACGCCGCAAGAGCCCCAACATTCAGCCCCTCAAGCCCAAACCTACCAAACGGGCCAACTCCAACCCCATCAACACCACCACCACCACCAATCCCATCAACCGCAAACATCGCGAAATCCCAACTCCCATCAACACCGCCGCCGCCGCCGCCACGACCATCAACCCCATTCCCCCTCCACTCTCCTCCAGAAACTCCCCCACCATGACTCTCACCGCACTCACCATCCCAGTGCAAGACGACTCACGTTACGCGCCGTTCGCCGAGGGAACCTCCCCGCGCGCAGACGAGACCGCCACCGACGTCCCTCGTCTGCGACCAGATCCGGCGGTCTGAGGCGCTGCTCGACCGTCCACTCACCCTCGAGGAAACAGAGATCATCCGATCGACCTACAGCGAGATGAACGGCCAGAGTCGTGCCCCGGAGGAAGTGAGCCAGGGGATGGAGGTGCGGCTTCTCAGGGAGTTGCCGCCGCCGGAGCCGTGCGGTGGGTCGACGGAGGTGAATGGGGTCCGCGGGAGGGGGAGTGGAATCAACGGTACAAATGGTGGGCGCCAGGCGGAAACGGAGTCTGGTTCGTCCTCGACTAACTCGGAGTCTTCGCCGCTGATGAGCCTCGACGGCTTGCCTATGGTCGGCTATCTTAAGAAGAGAGTAGCTGAGCTGCGGGAGACGGTCAAGGAGCTAGAGGGGCGACTGGAGGAGGCGGAGAGGGTGCGCAAAAGCGACCGGGCGGAGACGACGCGGGCTGTGGAGGATGTGGCGCACCTTAAGGAGGAGAAGGGTTCGCTGGAGGAGAGGGTGATGGAGTTGGTAGATATGTTAGAGGGGTTGAAGAGGGAGGTTGAGGAGATAACGAATAGTGGGGCTGACAGTGATGGTAGCGATGATGAGGAGTCGGATGATGACGCTGGGTACTACGGCGGTCATGAGCTCGGGCGGACCGGTCGGTGGCGCGGGGAGGCGAGTTACCGGGCCTTCTTGAGTATCACCGTCGGCATCGTGGTGCTGGTGTGGGTTGTCTGCGAGGCGGTGTTGCACAGCAAGCGGTTGTCGGATGGTTACGGGCCGTACATTAACGGCGGGTTCAACGGGCTCGGGAGCGTCGCAATATTCGACACGTGGAGCAAATTCTTGATGTTTGCGGTGGCAGTTGCGTGGTTGACCATGCTTTCGGTTTTGGCCGCGACCGGGTTTTGAATCGGGTGTCTGGGTAGGGTGGGGAGAAACAGTCGGAGTCAAGTTGGTTATTGGTGTATTTGGGTTTTGCTGGCGGTTCTTGCATTAATGTGTCATTGCAAAGAGAGAATATCGTTAGGTTGTTGTCTATCTAATTGTTAGCCTTTTAGTTGTGGGATTGTCAGCGGCGCCCAAGCGTGAGTGACACATTTCTGAACATCCATGTCAATGTGACGGTGAAAGGAGGATCAAGTCTACCAGAGAAAACGTGACGTACAGCATGAAAAACAAGGCTAAAACTGTTGTCTCAAGCGACTGCCCACCCGATTGCTCATGGATAGGTACGGGGAAGCTCCTGTCATACCGATCAACGACTGCTCAGACGGTATTCGGGACTACCTCTATCCATTTCCGAGTTCGTAAGCCAGCCTCCGTCCAGAGTTTGCAACGGCGTTCAGGTTGGCCCGTCCAGGGGGCTGTGCGACTGATGTCAGCGGCTCATCTGCCTCCGCCCCTGTGTGCTTGGCCTCTCTCCACCCCCCATCTGGCCGTCGAGCCGCGAAAGGTGGGATGCATATCCGTAACCTGGCACCTCCGGACTGCCACTTGGCCTCCGGTGGGTGCAGGAACAAGTCCCTGAAGACCAAATTGTCGTCGTATCGCAGATCTCTTGACCAAGCGTCGCTCCCGTTGATCCTTCGTGACTAGCTATCAGCCCTCAACCAGGCTTTCAAGGTAGCAATGCGGGTGGATGGCTCGTTGCTCTCGTGACTCTGGCCCACGTTTT
This sequence comes from Achaetomiella virescens, assembly GCA_031001845.1. Taxonomy (NCBI): domain Eukaryota; kingdom Fungi; phylum Ascomycota; class Sordariomycetes; order Sordariales; family Chaetomiaceae; genus Achaetomiella; species Achaetomiella virescens. The sequence continues at coordinate 98,523 of JARNGD010000084.1, forward strand.
CGGGTACCAGATCCTTTTGTCCGATGCTGCAGTCATCCTTCTCTGCATCTGCCAGCTGGTGACTCCGAAACTCTGTGCTAGAAGGCAAGGGAAACTTTAGGAGTCTCAAAGACACAGCTCACGTGAAGCAACAGCCAGAGAGGGTCGTGATAGGGTCCGTGCTGACTGCAGTAAGCCCCCCACGGCGGCTGAGAACTCGGGCATTTCCGGCTGAAGGATGAGCGGGCAAGAAGCCCACTATCTCGGAGGGCAGGCCGTGTCTTGTAGTGACTCAGCAGGACAGCTGCAGCGCATTAGCGAACGCACTTGTTTTCGCGGTGTAGGACAGAATAAGGCAAGCTAGGACACGTGGTCCATGACAGCTTCCCTTAGGTATCAACATCGTACCAGGGCTGGGGGAAAATGGCTCGGAATTTCGCAAGGAGATCGTCGTTGACCGATCCCAGGCCAAGGGGTTGGCGTAGTGGGTCGGTATACGGTATGCCTGACCTGCTGAGTGAGGTTCGGAGTGGAGTGGAGGGGAGGACGGAAGGCGACCCGAAGATCCTGCAAGAACGACGAAGGCCAGGACGGAAACTTCCAATGGAACGATCGGCCCTTCTAACCCGCGGAGTCAGATTGTGGACTGAGTAGTTGTCGCCAGGCCCGGCATCGCCGTCGTCGTCAAGTGCCGAGTCAGTCTTGCCTGCCATTAAATATCCATGCAAAGACCGGCATCAGATATAGAAGGCGAGGCATCCGATAGAGAGTTTAACAAGACATACACCAGAAGAAAAGGCTAATGTACCTGGGTAGGAGGTTGTTAATTGCTAGTATCCGTAATTGTTCTGGTGCTAGGAAGGTGGGAGGCCCCCAGACTGAGAGGTGTTTCCAGCTTCATGAGACACGCTTCGAGTTCGATCAATCGGCCCCACACTCGCGAGCTTCCCGTTTCTGGAAAAGGGTAATTAGTGGAGAACGCCCCACACTGGGGACACAGCTTAAACTGACGGCAGGCACATCTTGCAAGTTGCAGTATGCAACCACGACTGTTCCTGCAATGTAACCGTTGCTCAAGGAGTCTGTCTTCAAGTTGCCTTAGACGACTGTGCGCTTTCTTTCTCTGCACCTTGCCAGTGGCTACGGCGCTCTTCTTCTTTTTTTCCCCTTTCGCTGCCGTGTTTCTTTGTTCGCCGGCAACAAGGCCCTCGACCGGGGAAATGTCCATCCATCATTCCATCCACCATCGACGCGCCAATTCTGTCCTCAACCGCAGTAGGATGCTACAAGCTTCCTTTTCTGCAATCTAATGTCCAACTAGTACGAGGCCGTCCCATGACTCTTGTCTCATGACGTCTTGAACCTGGTTTGCCTAGAGGAAGCCGCCGTCTCGCAGCTTGGCCGCCGACCACAGCTCAGCTCGATGACACCTTGCACGTAGCAGACAGGCTTTTTCTCTCCCCTGTTGCTGCTGCTACATTGCGATTACGCCCCATGCCCTCGTCTTCTATGCTCACCCACCTTGCGTTACTGCCATCTGCCGCACCCGTCTGCTATGCCGTTTTATGATCCTCGCCGTCCCTAAACCGCTGTTGTCTTGAATTCTTGGCGCGATCCAGGGGTTGGCAGTTGTTGGGGGTTTGTTTACCCGGGACAAGCCCTTCTTGCAGCTTCATAGCCTTTCATCTCCCGATTCCCTTGACTATCTTGTGTATCCTTCCCGTGGCTCCCACGTAGCGGAGAGACCGTTGCGTCACCTCCTTCCGTGCAGATACACCGACGGCCATGTCGATTTGCCTTGCTCGCGAGCCCGAGTATTCGATTCCGGACAATGCTTGCCGAAAAGACTCGATATCGACGGATATTGCCTGCATTGTGGGGTGCGTCCAAGGTCGGCAGCGGTACATTTCTGGGTTCGGAGCGTTCCCATCGGTTCCTGTTTTATCCCGCTATTAGCCAGATTGCCAATGCTACCGTCCTGCCCTGGCGGACCTGCTGGGCAACGGTCTTGCTGCTTTGTCAAGCTGACCAATTCCTAATCCGGAAGTCAACAACATCCCTGACGGCCCGATGTGGCTGTCGCTTACAGAGTGAGTTCTCGCGGAGAAGCATGTGCTGTCTGCTCGGCCCACCCACAATCCAGCCATGTGCTGACGCTCGAGTGAGTCCGAGATGCAGGAAAACGGTTGGTCTGTGAAACCACTCCCTCAGCTCCATCGACGATACTACTACACAGGTCGTTCCGTGCTCTACCAAGTCAACGGTACGACCACCCCCGACCGCCACCGCCAGGCAAGGCCAAACCCCGAAAGCTCGCAGTATCTTCGGTACAGCATGCATGGTAGAGGCCACTACTAGCAAAGTAGCGAGCCAATCCGCCGTCGACCAGGGTAACGTTGCGGTGGAGTTTCAAGTACCGTGACTGTCAGAAATGGCCCGCAACGCCGACGTCGACCCTCACCCCCATGTGACGTGAAGCAATCAGGACTTCATCTTGCGAGCCATACTTGCTTTGCTATGCCCCCACCTGCGCTCTTCCGTTCCAGCGGCCCTGCGAAGAACATGCTCCCAAGGGAAGGTACAACCTGGGTAATCCGGATGCTGGGCTGGAAACAGGGTTGGGCATGCACCTTACTCTGGAAGCCGTAGGCGTGCTCCCAGAAGATCTAGACCGCACCTTCTCTTTGGTTCCGAAAAGCTTGAGCGCCGTAGATTACCTACCTCCGGTGGTGGCAGGAGATATAGCATAAAGGCTCGAACCTCCTCCAGAGATCCCCTTTACCGCCCGTCCCAAATCTTAGCTCATCGCAAAACCCCAAACGGCAGGCTCTTCCTCCTCCATATACCCCCGTGAGATGGCTGGAGCGCAACTCGCTGGTCCACCTGGAGGTGGAAGCGGAGGTAGCAGTGCTGGAGGAAGCAATTCAGGGGGCCATGGACCCAGCGACTCATCCCGCGCCGCCTACTTTGCCCAGAGACAGATCGTCAACGAGCGGATGCTGAGGTATTTTGCAGCTGGGTTGTGCAGCATCTTTGCCATCTTCGTGTTGTTTCACTGGGCTCGCTGTTGTGTGTCAAGGTGGAGCGGTCAACCAAGCCTGGGAGGGTTTCGAGGATACTGGGCCGTCCGTTCGTTGCGAGTTCGAGGTGAGTGGCGAAGCTGAACATCACTCTTGACTGCAAGAGCTCGAGCTGATATCAGTTGGATCTCAGATTGGTGAGGAGCCTGCTGCTCAGGGTGGTCCCTGGCTTCCAGTCTGCTGGGCATGCACTTGTTGTCGCCGCGTATGTTGCGATCAACGCGGCTGTGGCGTTCAACAATGTCGACACTAGCTCGCTATCCAATGTCTCGTCTCGGCTGGGTTGGTAGGTTGTTCCTTTGCTAACCCTCCTCGCCCCCGATACTTCCCCTTCGGCCATCATCTGCTTTGCGCCCCTGCCTGCTGTTTCTCTTTGCTTCGCCTTCACTGGCGCTCCACGCTGCCCGTCTCCGTACCCGATTCGCGCTCGCCCCAGGGCCCTGAGCTTCCCATTCCTATCTGGCTCACTAACCTGCTTCTAGGCTGGCCCTCTCAAACATGGCACTGGTCGTCTTCCTGGCCCTCAAGAACACGCCGCTGGCCTTCCTGACGGCATATTCGTACGAGCGGCTCAATTGCCTCCACCAAATAGCCGGTTACACCATGTTCGTCCTCGTGGTGCTCCATGCGTCCATGTACACGGCCTTCTTCAACAGCCAAGGACGGCTAAAAACACAGTTCGCCGAGACGAAGGAGATTGCAGCGATCATCACGGGTTTCGGAATTCTGGGCGCGGTCTTCTCGGCCACGGTTCTTAAACGGCTGCGATACGAGGCTTTCTACGCGACGCATGTCTGCTGCTGGATCACCATTGTCGTCGCTATCGGCTTCCACCAACCCGATCTCGGCAAGAAAACGCTTGTGATTACCCTCATCGCCGCCTCCATGTGGGTGGGCGACCGTCTCATCAGGCTGTGCAGGATCCTGTGGTTCGGCGTCAACAACGAGGCGACTCTTCACCCCCTTCCCAACGGCGGCACCAAAATTGTCTTAAAGAAGGCGCCGGCAAGAGCCAAGCCCGGGAAGCACTGCTTCATCTGGATCCCCGCCGTCAGCCAATTCCAGACGCACCCGTTCACCATCCACGGGAGCTCGCCGGTGGAGTTCACGGTGATGGCGCGCGAGGGGTTTACGAAGCAGTTGCATGGCTTTGCGGTGGCCAACCCGGGGTTGGCGGTGAGGGCGTCGGTTGACGGTCCGTACGGGACGTTCCCGGATCCCATGGAGTTTGACAAGATTGTGTTGATTGCTGGAGGCGGGGGAGCCACTTTTGCGTTTGGGCTCGCGATCAACCTTCTTGAGCGGATGGACGAGGACGCGCCCAAGAAGATTGTGTTTATCTGGGCTGTGAAGGAGACAGGTGAGTCCGAGACACAACCCCTGAATACCACCCTGCTCTCACACCTTTCACACAGGAAACCTCACCTGGTTCCAACCACAACCTCCCCTCCGCGCGCACTCCCCACATGCCGTCGAAGCGCACCTCTTTGTCACGCGAGCCGCCTCACCACCTCCTCTAGCAGCCGAAAGCCACCAGCACCTCGCCGCCGTCATTTCCGACTCGGCCTCCTCATCAGGCACCGACTCGGAGTACCCTTCCATCTCCCAGTCGGCACTGCCGACCTGGAGAAGAAGAGCCTCCAAGTCCAACCTCCAGCCCACATCGCCTTCCGCCAAGCAACCCTCCCCTCGGCCCTGGAAAAAGAAGAACTCCTCGAAACCCACATCTCCCAGGCACCACTCCCACTCTCCCGAAAAAGATGCCATCAACGTCGACACGTCTACGACGATCAGCACCACCACCACCACCACCACCACCACCACCACAACAGTCACCCTGCCCCACCCTAACAGAAAGAACCATAGCAGCACTGAACAACAACAACCAACAACCTTCTTCGTATCCACCTTCCCCGTCCGCAATGGTCGCCGGCCAGACGTACGCGGCATGATCTGCGACGCGGTGCGCGCCACGCCGCAGAACATGAGGGTGCTGGTGGCCGGGTGCGGGCCGGCCGGGATGATGCGGGAGGTGAGAAATACCACGGCCGAATTGGTGGGGGAATGTGGGAGAGGCCCCGGGTGGAGGGGCATTGTGAGATGTTTGGGTGGTGATTTTTATTTTGTGTTCTTGCTTTGACTAGGTTGCTTCGTGTAGGTGTGAAAAGACGGAATTTGGGAGGGTAGGGATGACACCGGGGCTGGGGGATTGAGGCAGTGTTGGAATCTTGGGATAGCAATTGGGAGATGCCGGAAGCTACAGTAGGTAGGAGTGGATTGGGTGCTTTGGTTTGTTTGGAAAGCGGCGCTGGTTTGGGAGAGTTGGTGGTTCTGATGATGTGGTGGCTAGATCTGGCTTCTGTCGTTGTGGAAAGGGGTGGGTGTCTGGTTACGTTGAGCGTTTGGCGTAGAGGACGGATGCAGCGTTTGTAAGTCAGCGCGTAATACCTGCCTGCTGTAGATGATTATCGTACAGATAATACCCACATTCCTGATACCATTCGCGGGATAGTTGCTCCTCGTTCGCCATGGAAACCGTTCCTCGACCTGCTCGCAAGACTTTGTGTGGCGGGCCAGTTCTCGGGCCGTGCTGCAACGTTCTTCGTCTCAATATCCTCCCGACATTACCATGACCCTCATAAAACCCAACCGTCTTATTGCTTGTTGTCGTGAGAAAACATCGTTGCTCTACCGAGCTTGTGAAGAGAGGCCAATGGTGAACATATCTGCGGCTCACCGGGTCGGGTGTCGCTCGATGCTTTATAAATGTCATTGTTTCGAGGTTGGTGGGTTTTCTTCATGCCGTTTCTCTCTCTGGCTCCGAGTTTCATTGAGAATATTCATCTGCCTGTCTGTCTACGAGATGACTGCTCAATCAGAACCCCTCTATTCTATATATCTCGTTGTCTTTCTTGTCGAACGAGGCCACGAAATTTCGCTTGATGACAGAAGGACTGACGAATGTCCCCTGACACGAAATATACTGCACACCCAGGATGAAACTAACGAAGGCGACTTCAGACAAAGCCGTCAGCAGGTGCTGCCTTGTTCTCCTCTGTTTGACTACTGGTGACCAACAAACCATTCCTGAGCCTTCCACATGGTTCTTCGTGCGCTGTTTGCCAGGCTGCTCAGGGTGATAGTGACAAGGGGAAACACAGCGGCCGATCCCATCCACGGTGCCGAAGGATCTCTCGACAGGGGGCTTGCTGCGCGATAATCTTGGCATGCGCAATTGCTTTAGCGCCTCTGTTAGCCACCCTCGCCTCAGCATGGGCAGGCGTGGCTAGGCGTGGTGGGCATCACCAGCCCCTCGGATTCCAATGCCTCCATTTGAAGATTCCTGGCCCTCACAAAATGCTTCCATTGTCCGCTGGAGGACTCCGACAAGTTTCTTTCCGTGCGCCTGCTGATTGAGCGCAGATAACCACTTCTCACAATCTGCCCTCTGGGCTCCATCCCGCGACTCTCGCTGTTAATTCCTCACTTTTTTGACTGACGTCAGCTAACGGGCAATCAATTGGCCCCTGTGGACGGCAGCTCTTCCCTGCTCGATCTCTGGCCCCAAACACAAGTTCCGATCGTGACTGCTTGATGAAGCTTGGTGCTCCGCCCGCCCGGAATCACACAAACAACACCGACCGATAGCAGATTGAAAGGTAGAAAAAAAAAAAGAAAAAGACGCCGCCGCTATGCGCAGCTACACATTCAAGTGGTCAGTCCATCTCTTGTCCCCGACCGAGCTTGCTTTCCCCCGCAAGGCCCGCGAAGGGTCTGATTTGCATGCGACGAGCTAAGCTTTTGCCGGTGGCGCCACAATGACGAATGGCCGCATCTCTCTCATGACGGTATGCTAACCGCTGTTCTTGTTGATGTTGCAGGCCTTACGATGCCGATGCGAATGAGGTTGTGGTGACCGGCAACTTCGATGGCTGGGCCAAGGAGGAGAAGCTCGAGAGGGTCGGCGATGTCTGGCAGAAGACGGTGAAGCTGCCCGAATCGTTGGAGAAAGTGTACTACAAGGTCGGTGAGCTGTCTCATTCTGTTCGACTCCATTTGCTTCCTTTGGTCGTCGGAATCCTTGCATGCCAGACATGGCACCCTCATACACACTGCGCGGCATCTCGAGTCTTGAAATGCTGCCGTTCGTTGTTGGTCCTGGCCAAAGCAGAGCGAGGCATGAAGGCGGTGAGCTCGGTGAGGACGGTGGAGCAAGCATCTCCTCCGGCGCAACCCCACCAACCTCGTCCCCGCCAGTCCTGCCAAGGCCAGCAAGGAAACCTATGGTGGCAGGCGCCGTGCTGTCAATGCGACAGTGGCAGGCCAATTACTGCTTCCAGTGTGTTGCCTTCCTGCCGCTGTCCAGCGCGCAGTGCTGTGACAGCGTCTGCGATCCCACTGCGTCTCCAATGACGCACGCTGGGAAGAGCACCCCTTGTGCTCCTTCGTCACCATCCCCGCAGCAGGGGGCCGCGGCAAGCACGATAAAAGAAGGGTGGCAGGGCGATCACAGGCAGCGCTAGGGGCAACTGTGGGACCCAGCGGTGCGAAAACAGTCACCTGGCCCGTGACCAGCACAACAGGGACAGGGACCTGGGGCTTTGCTTGCGTGCTCTCCAACCTGGAGCTGGCCCCTCGTCCGCGCCCGGGCCGCCTTTTAAGTCGAGCTGGATCCCCGCTGCCAGCTTTTGACAGACCGTGACCTCATTAAAACACTGCTCCCTGGACTTGTCGCGCCAGACAATCACTGACGTGTTACTCGACAGTTTTATTGTCAACGGTAATTGGGCAACTGATCAGGCCGCGCCGCAAGAGAAGGACCACGACGGCAACGACAACAACGTTTTGCTCCCCGAACAGATGGACAAGCTGGAAGAAGCCTCGCAGGCTGCGGCCATCAACAACCTCGTGCCCGAGTCCACCACGGCTCAATTGGCCGGCGCAGTCCCCCTAGAGACAAGAAGGACCAAAAGAAGGAGGAGGAGCAGGCCCCGTCGAGGACAAGCCCGAAGAGAGGAAGGATGAGGAGGTAAAGGCTCCCGCCGACGTGGCCATCAGCTCCGCTGCCCCTGATTCCACCACAGCCGAATTGGCCGCCGCTGTGCCACTAGAGAACAAGGAAAAGAAACATGATACGGCCGAGGAGAAGAAGGAAGAAAGGATGTCTCTCCGCCCAGCGGCTATCCTGAAACTCCGGCAAACCGAACTCCAAACGGAGGCCAAGGTCAACCCGCTCCCCGCCGCCGAGGGCGCGATCAACCCCGTCAAGCTCGGTGCCGGCGAAGATCCCAGAGAGCCTCAAGGCCACCGACGTGAACACCAACGTCACGCTCGACAAGGAGTCGTACGAGAAGAGCGACCGCATCCCTGGCCTCGAGACCACACTCCCCTCCGTCACCGGCAACCTGATCCCAGAGTCGAGCCTGCCTATCATGGGCGCCAGTGACGTCAACATCAACACCGTGACCCCTGAGGCTACCACGGCCACCCTCGCCAGCGAGGTTCCCCTCGAGGCCAAGGTGCCCGAGATCGTCAAGAAGAGCCAAGAGGAGGCGCACGTCGACCCCGAGGCGAGCGCCATCAGCGAGGAGGTCAAGGAGAAGGCCGCCGTTGAGGAGGAGCTCCTGAAGAAGGTCCACGAGGCACCTTCGACGTCTGAAGGTACCGCTGGCAAGGGCACGGAGAAGTCCGAGACGGACAAGACTGCCGCTGAGAACATTGTCAACGCGGCCATCGCCGCCGGTGAGCTTGCCCTGGCGCTGCGATAACCGCCGCTGAAACGGTCGGCAGCGCCGCGGCTGATGTCGCGCACAAGTACAGCGGGCCTGCTGCCGAGGCGGCCACCCAGGCCGGTCATGCTGTCGCCGATCTCGGTGTCAAGGCTTCCACTGCCGCCAGCGACGCTGCGACCGCCGCGACCGCCACTGTCAGCGATGCCGCGACTGCTGCGACCACCGCCGCCAGCGATGCTGCCACGTCCGCGACCGACGCCGTCCAGAGCGTCATGCCGGGCGCTGCTCAGGCCGCCGCCGAGGAGAAGCAGAAGGCTGCCATTGACGCTGTGTCGCCCGAGGTTCCTGTTGAGGTCAAGGAGTCCATGAAGGAGGCTGGCGCGAGCCCGGAGGCTGCCGTCAACACTGCCGCGGTCGAGGAAAAGAAGGAGTACGAGGCTGAGCTTCTCAAGAATGTCAAAGCCGTCGAGGCTGTCGGCGAGTCCGTGTCTTCTGAGGTCCCCGCTGAGGTCAAGGAGTCCATCAAGCAGGCCGAGGCCAGTCCCGAGGCCGCCGCCAGCACCGAGGCTGTCGAGGAAAAGAAGGAGGTCAAGGCCGAGCTTCTTGAGAAGGTCAAGCCCACTGAGGCTATCGCGGAGCCCATCTCCTCCGAGGTTCCCGCCGAGGTGAAGGAGTCCATCAAGGACGCCGGCGCCTCCCCCGAGGCTGCCGTCAACACCGAGGCGGTTGAGGAGAAGAAGGAGGTCGAGGCCGAGCTCCTCGACAAGGTCAAACCCACCGAGGAGATCAAGCCCTCCGAGGCTCCTGTGGCCGTCGAGCCGCCCGCCCCCGCCGTCGAGATCAAGGCTGTTGACGAGGCCAAGCCTGCGGAGGAGGTCAAACCCACGGAGGAGGCCAAGCCCGTGGAAACAGCCCAGGCCGTCGAGCCCCCCGCGCGGAATCATCCACGGCCGCGGCTGAAACCCGTGATTGCCGAGCCGCCTAAGGCTGTGGAAGCGCCTGCTCAGGCGGAGGCGCCCAAGCAGTGGTTGCGCTCCCCGAGACGACGACGACGGAGGAGCAGGCCAATCCCGCGGAGGCGACCAAGGTTGAGGACACCGCCACCCATGCAACGGTCACTAATGGTACGACTGCAGCTGGTGCTGGCGCAGTTGCCAATGGTCATGACAAGGCGACGTCAGAGAAGAAGAAGAAGCATCGGAACAGTGGCTTCTTTAGCAAGTTGAAGCACAAGTTCTCTTGAGTGGGCGGAATGGTTGCTTTCGGATGAGCTCTGGCTGGTTTCCTGTCTTGTCTCAGGCTTGGTCTTCTGAAGGGATGGAGGAGATGTGAGGCAATTTGGTCGTGGCGATCCGGGCGGGAGGTGCGAGTGCTTCTTCCAGGTTGCGATATCCAGTCCCCTTCCGCGCAGAGCTTAGCTCCGCTTGTGGTGGAGGGGCTTGTTTGGTGTTAATGTTTGTTTTTGTCTTTTTGGCTTTTTGGCGGTAGTTTTCTGTAACTACGGTCTGTGTATGGGGTGAGGATAATGGAGATTGCCCGTTTGATAGATGCTTAACTAGTGTTGATGTTGGTGCCTTGGTCAAGTCTTGGGCTTTGGTCAGAATCAGAGCGGGCTGGTGACCAGGCATCTCCAGGCCCCCCTGAGTGGCTGTTGTGTGTTGAGACTTGGGACGTGTGCAGTAAGTTCCATGTCAAGTTTCGTCATGCACACCGCTAGAAACAGCTGTTGAATCTCCACCGCCCCGGCTTCACATCTCTCTCGGTCGGGCTGCTTTCAAGTGCCCATTCCAGTACCTATTCCAGTGGCATTATCGACAGCGGCAGCGTCAGAGGCCAGTCCCTGTAACTGTCGTGGTGAGCCCCTGAAGTCAGCTGACCGGAACACGGCAGGCCTGTGCGGGCGAGCCACTCCGCCAATTGCACCCCAAAATGCCGGCATTTGCCCGCGGAACCGTGACTCGCTCTCTCTTCCACTGCCCAACCCGTGGGGTCCAGACTGGGCCCCTCCCACGCCGTTTCCTTCTTATTCGGATCCCAAACCAGAACAGCTTCATCGATTTCGAGGGAGTGGCATGAGCTACGGATTCTGATCTGACAGTCCGTCGAAGAAATCGCTCGCTATTGACGCCGGGAACCTAGGTAGGTTGGTCGGTCGAGGACAGTCCTACTGCCACTTGGTCAGCGACAAGTCATCGCGGCGAGCAGCTGCAGCTGACTATTCCCTTCTAGCGCTTGCTAAACCCAGCTCGTGCCGGCCGCGGTACGCGACAGTGATCCGAGCGAGTTCGCTTCCCTCCTACCACTTCCCACCATGAGCTCGACGTCATCGGTTGCGAACAAGGCGCCGTCGGCTCCCGCGACGCCGGCCTACTCGCCCGCAGCCCCTCCAACGTCGAACTCAAGCTTCGATACCGCCCGCCGCCAGATCCAGGGCGCACTGCAACCCCAGGCGGCCCCGAGGAAGAGCCAGGGCTCGAGACGGCAGCACCGCAATCAGAGGCGGGCAGGACAGGGCGGCATGGGTCACATCGACGAGGAGGATGCCATGGCCGAGATCCGGGCCCTGCGGAATGCCTCGAGCAGGCGCGGCCAGACGTCCATTACGCACCTGATGAGCTACGCCCTGCCGCCGCGCCCCAGCGAAATTTACCAGACCTCCTACTCCCCCTACCGACGACAACCCTTCCTGGGGTATCGGTTCCGGCTACCATGCCGCCGACAAGGCCCGCTATATTCATGCCAACTACCGCTTTGTCGTGAGCCCCAACGGGAGCTACAAGGCGCAGGCTGCGGATGCCGATGAACACATCGACTGGAATGATGTTCTCCAGGTCATCGCTTCCGCCGAGTCGCAGCAGGCGTCCTGCCCGATCTGCCTCTCTGAGCCAGTAGCGCCGCGGATGGCAAAGTGCGGGCACATATTCTGCCTGCCGTGCCTGATGCGGTTTATGAACACCAACATCAGCGAGGAGCCGGGGAAGAAGCAGATGCGGTGGCGGAAATGCCCCATCTGCGACGACACCATCTACCTGTCAGACGTGCGGCCCGTGAGGTTCTATGCCGGGCAGGAGTGCCCGCTGCCGCGCAAGGGCGACGATGTGATTCTGCGTCTCATGATGCGGAACGCCAAGAGCACGCTGGCATTGCCAAAGGAGGGGGCGGTCGAGGTGTTCCAGTCTGGCGAGGACGTCCCGTGGCATTTCGCGGCGAATGTGCTAGACTATGCCAGGATCATGAGGGGCACCGCCGGCTACATGGAAGAGCAGTTCGATCGCGAGGTGGAGGACTTGCTCAAGCAGGAGAAGGAGGACGAGCTGCTCTACCACGAGGATACCGAGTGGACGCAGAAGGCCATCAGAGCCATCAAAACAGCCAAGGAGAAGGTGTCAGAGCTAGCGCAGACCGAGCCACCCGCCCCTACCGCAATCCCCGGCCCAACCGACGGCCGCCAACTCGAGCAAGACTTTTACTTCTACACCTCCCCGCCTCACCTCTATCTCTCCCCGCTCGACATCCGCATCCTCAAAACCAAGTACGGCGCCTTCTCGGCCTTCCCCACCACCCTCCTCCCGCGCGTCGAGCACATCTCGACCGGCCACGTCGTCGACGAGGCCCTACGCAAGCGCGCCAAATACCTCGGCCACCTGCCCCGCGGCTGCCTGATCAGCTTCCTTGAGTGCGACTGGACGGACATCGTCTCGCCGGAAATCCTCCTCGCCACGTTCGCAGACGAGATCGAGCGCCGACGCAGGCGCAACCGCGAGAAGGCGACGCAGGAGGAGCGCGAGCGGCTGCAGGCAGAGAGGCTTGAGGCTGCTGCGATACGGGATGCTAGGAGGCAGTTTGGCGCGGTAGATGAGGGCGTCACGGTCAGGTATGGCAATGCCGCGCTGAACGAGCCGCCGGTGGACATGAATGATTTCTTGCCGCTGGGGTCTGAGATGGGAGGAACGTCCCCGCCGAATCCGAGGGCTGGATTTGGGTCGTTGTCGGATGTGAGTACAAGTCCGACGGGGAGGAGGACGGTTTGGGGGACGCCGCTGGTTGGGGCTCCGCCGGAGGAGGTGGGGGTCAGACGGCCACCGGTGGATGATGGCTGGTTGAGGGACGCGGATGTGCTGGAGACGTTGGGGGCGGCGGATCTTGCGGTGCAGTTGGAGGCTCTGGGGGTGGAGGCGAATGGGGAGAGTAGTGCAGCGGCCGCGGCAGGGGGTGGTGGTGTCGGGGCAGGAGGGGCGGGGAAGAAGAAGAAGAAGCAGAAGATTACGCTAATGAGTACCGGCGGGAGAAGGGGGTTGTAGCCTGGCAGCATTGGTAAGTTCGTTCTTCCCGACAGCCTCAGAGCAAGCTGGAATGGGCCAGCTGAGAGCTTGGCGTCAGGAGACGGCGGTAGCCTGGGTTCTTACAGATCAGGGACACGGATTGAGAAGGGAATATGATATAGCGGCGCGCATGGCGCCAGACTGGTCTGAGTAGTTATGTACAACCTCACAAGAAGGGTTTGATCTAGCAATCTAGCATTCATATGGTTTGCAATGGATTTCGCTCCATCTCACATTTGGCCAAAGTCTTGATCACTCGGGGAGGGGCGAGAACGACTTGAAGCTACGACTGAGTTCGACATGAACCGTGTCAACATCTGACTCCGAACTTCAGTCTTAGATGACAGTCTTGCCTCGACTCAGTATTAAGTCGTCGCCGAGGAACCGGTTCTTTCAACCAGCAGCAGGTCAGTTTCACCTGGCGGCCCCACGTTCGGCACGCCGGCCACCGCTCCAGACATCTCCGAGAGATATGAAGTCATAGATCGCTCAGTGATCTGCTCGTTGCGTTTCTCCGCACAGGATTGAAGTGACTGATATGAGAGATGTTGGACTAACTGTTCGCAGCGCGCATTAACAAAGTCCTCGTCGACATGACATCATGGCTGCCAAAGAGGACGTGACATCACGAAGACCCAGCCCCTATTGTCCCTATTTGAAGTCTGAACTCCCTTTAACGCAGGAGCTTGAGCAACAGAATTGAGGAACCAGCTTCAGTTCCAGGTTGAGGAAAACTAAACGACGAGAAACTGTATTTGTTATTCAGCATCTCTCGCACAACCGCAACAATGTCCAACAAAGCACCCAGCGCGGGGAAAGGTAAACGCATTTGCCTACCCCCTTCAGCACGTTTCAAGCATGTTGAAACACCCTGTTTAAAGCCCCTTATACACACATCCCTTTTACAACTTCCCCACCCACGCACCCACACACACACACACACACACACACACACACACACAAGCAGTATCGTCCTCAGCACGCCCTCTCTCCGTTTGTCACCTTCCACTAACCCATCTGCCAGGTCACTACCGGTGAAGGAATCCCCCAAACCCGCGAAGCACCGGGCCCCGTCCCCGCAGAGTCGCTCGCGGCAGAGTCAGCCCGCAAGGGCGGCGCGTTCGCCGAGAATGTCGGTCAGGGCCAGGGCCAGGAGCAAGCCCAGAAGCGCTCTGCCCAACCCCAATCCTCCTCGCGCGGCGGCACAACCGACACATCCACCACGCTCGGCCTCGAGAACCAGCAAACCGCCCGCGGCACCACCGGCACCGGCAGCAGCACCATTCCCTCGGCACTACCGGCGGCGCCGCCCCCGGCCACGCCGCCATGCCGTCGAGCGCCACCACCACAGGCAAGATCGCGCCGCAGGTGCGCTCCACGGGCGCGGGCGCGCAGCTGCAGGCCGAAGAGGGCGGCCGCCCGCGCCGTCGTACGCGTCCAACCAGCAGCGCATCACGCAGGCAGGCGGTAAGCCGCACGGCAAGAACCTGCGCGAAGGCGGGTTCGAAGGGAGCGGCACGGAGGAGGGGGCGCTGCCCGAGCCCGGGAGCTTGGAGGACCCGAGCAGGATCGGGACTGGGCTGGGAAGTCAGGAGATGAAGGGGCTGGAGCGGGAGCGGGAGAGAGGAGGGGGCCAGCGGCAGAGGAGCGGGGTTGGGGAGGGGAGTTGGTATACTCCGTTGAAGGGGGATGAGCCTGCGTAGGTTTCGTCGCAGCATTTAGTGGACTCGCCTATGGGGCACTGATGGGGAGGAAGAGCTGGGGACAAAAGTCGGCTCTGCTGCATCGTATCAGATGAAGAAGATGGATGTATCTGGCCAAGATGTTGAGTACATCTCAGGTAGCTTACCATGGTGACGGCGGTTGTCCACGTGAAACTGAACTGCTGCACTCTCTCCTGTCTTGTCTGTAGTCTGTGACATGGAGGTAGGCTTCTTGCGATAGGCGGCTCAAGGACCGAGTTGGGCTGATATCAGGAGCCACGGTTTGACTACTTTTTCAACCAAACTGTTTTTCGTCCGAAAGCACATACACGCTCTTCCATTACTAAATCAGCTCAACTTCAAATTAAGTATTATCCCAATACTCATCCTCGCGTGGTGACGGTTCAGCCCCGTTTCCTTTCCAAGGTAGCTTTGCCACCTCCTGACAGCGAGACAGATTAAAGCCTTGAAGCCAGCAAAACTCCTGCATTCAAAGATGCAAGAGAACCCTTTCCAAGCAAACACCAAACCAATCAATTTTGTTCCCACACCACCGCCATCACTACCCGTCGCCCTCATCAAGGTCTCAACCCCTTCAGAGAACAACAGCAACGACACCCGCCACCGCGGCCAACACCCCACCAGCGTTCATGGCCAGCTCCGCGCCCGCATTAGGCGTCTTGGTGGGGGCGTTGCCGCTCGTCGTGCCCGTGGCAGCACCCTGCTCGGTGCCCGAGCTCTCGGCGCTGTTGGTCTTTTGAGCGTCGTTGCTCGCAGCGGTCTTGCTGGCGGTGGAAGCAGACTGGGTCGGCTTGTTGGAGGGGAACTGCGACGCGTAGCCGCAGAAGATATCGCGCTGGCCGGCGGATTCGTCTACAAGCGTATGTGAGCAAGGGTAGGGGGAGGGAAAATGAAGGCGGAGAGGGAAGGGGGCTTACGCTGGCGGGGGTCGTTGGGACAGTTGTTGTAGCAGCTGTGAGGGGTGGTTGGTTAGTGGTGACCTTTCAAGTCGGAGTCAGAGGATGGGGAAGTGCCCACGTGATGACGTTCTCCCACTGAGCGCACTGGCACTCGTAATCGGTGCCCTTGCAGGGCGGCGAGCTTGGCCTTTTCCGAGGCCAGGCAGGCCTCGACAATGTAGTTGGCGCCGCAGGCGGAGGTGGTCTGGGCGACGGCGGCGGACGCCAGGAGGGCGACGGGGAGCAGCAGGAAGGACTTCATGGCGGGAATATTCTTAACGAGGGTGGGAGTAGGGAAACGAACGGGAAAGAGAAAACACAGCGAGCGAACGAGAGACGCGGGTTTATCTATTTCTTTTGGGTCAGTGGGCGTCAATCATGGCGACAACAAGGACGGCTTGGAATGGGGAGTCTCACACGGCAACGGCCACAGCAACGAGCGGTGGAACGAGTGTGTGTATGAGGAGTCAGCTGGAAGTTGGGAGAGGAGAGTGGGCACCTGAAGGACAGACGACAGGAAATGAAAGGCGCTAGTCTCCTCCGACATGGGCATGGCGCCGGACAGGCCTATTCCGGACAGCGGATGGTTCCAGATGGCGCCCTCGGTTCCATTGGCCCACCCCACCTCCCGCTGTTTGCTCTCTCACTGCAGGCCTGGCATTCTCTGAGGTGAGTCGTCGGACTTCTCCAATTCAGCAGCCATGCGCTCGGTGCTATCTGTGCGACTTGGTCGTAACGTCCATGTTGCAGTGGAGCGGTCAACACGAGTTGCGTGCACGCGTTGTGCTGGCGGTTGTCGGGCCACAGCAGCAGCAGGTTTTCGTGATGGCTTCATTGGGTAATTTCAACCTTCACACCAGGAAACGCGCTGTCGCGCTGTCCCGCTGTCGCGATCGATCGAACGGCCGTGCATTTTTGGCCGCCCTTCAAGCAGCCCCTGATTCGCCAATGGTTCGGGCGGCATGCTCCTGCCGCAGCCCAAGCTTCTGCCAAGCTCCCGTCACCCACCATCCAGCTTGCCCATTTTTGATGAGGCTGCCAGCTCCATCCGTTATTAAAAACTGAAAATAGTTGAGTATCTCTAGCCGACCTCGTAAGAACACGTGAATCATTTCATATAAAAGGGTAACTCCACGGATCGAGTGTCCATCATGGTCCGATGCTACACTGAAATAGGCTCGACGATCATAGGATAATGCACAGCAGTGGGGGCGTGTAGGATCCGACCGCCACATCTGAACATAGTCAATACTATAGCAACCGAGCAGCACAAGGTCAACATTCCCAGCTCTCAATAAACACGCATCAGGCTCAAATTTGATAAGTATAATAATGATCCTTGGATCCTCGCACTTAGCCTTCTAGTACACCATACTGTGTATTTAAGGCTCCAAAGAACCTATAAGCGTCTCGTTTCTGGTCTACTCAACTCTCCAGTCGGCACTTCATTCTCTCTCTCGCATTCCACAACCGTCCTTCCCGTCGGTCTTCTCCGTCCTCTCGCCAGGCGCGCCACTCGAATTCCCAACAATCATAACGACGTTTCTTTTTTCTTCCTTTTTCTACAAAGAAAAGTATCCAGTCACATGACCATCACCCCCACACAGAAGGCCATCCCCGAGATTAACACGTCAAAGCGTGAGAAGGAGTCCTGGCCATAGGCACCCTACTCATAGCCAGGATAAAGATGGATGGAGTAACCGGGGAGATGATAGCAGCGACATTTTTAAGAATCTCATCGCAACCTCGGTGCAGATTACTTACAAGTCAGTCGAGCTCCTGCTCTTTGACAGAGCCCTGGCCATGGCACTCCCCGGTTAACTAACTGCAGCGGACTCTGGCCAGCGGAAATGATCGGCTAAAACGTGGCGGGCGCTAGCAATTTGTTAGGATTCCGATGTCAGTAAAGTGATGTTGAGACTTGCAGTCGTTATTTCGTGTTTCTCGGCAGGGAATTTCGGATCGAGGATCAGCAGCATGTTATCGAGTCACCTTGGGACGGATTGTTGAACGTCGAGGCGTCTTTGAATCAACACACCGAGGAGTGAGCACGGAGAGGTGTCGGAAGAACGACCGAAGTCAAACCCCGCGGTGGGCATAGCCTCCTCAAAGACCAAGACCAGGACGTATTTGGGTATCCCGTAAGACTCTTCCCAGGGCTCACACCCCAACCAAGCCCAAGCCAAGCTCTACATACAAAAGCGAGGAAAACAAAACATCATGATCGTCTTGCGTGGTATAAGTTGTTTGAAACGCCCCAATATGCTCCCTCTAGTGAAACGATATTCCCGGCTCCTTCCCTGTAACCCTCCATCCCCACCAAAAAGATGCCTATCTGCCGCCGATGTCGTTAAATGCCCGTGTCCCATGATGCGTTCCCAGGAATGCGATACCAATGCGATACAGTACTTGCTGGAAAAGCGTTCCCATTCCTCCCGCGTTAAGAAAATAATCCCACGGTTCGTTCCAATTCGCATTGGTAAAATCAATATCGGCTCCAGCCCTCCCTCCTCCTACTCCTCCACCACCTCCTCCCTGTTCCCATCATACGAACCGCCCCCTTCTTCCCGCCGCCAAACATGTCTTTGCCATTGCCGTAGTCCAAGCTGCCGAGGCCAAAGATTTCCGCCAGGTCGACTTTGCGCTTCTGTCCTGCCCCCCGCCCGAGCGAAGCTCGGGCCCCTGTTGTGCGTCCGTTGCGGTTTCTACTGCGAGGTGTTGACCGGGCATTGTTCGAAGAAGGGTGTGTTGTTGTTGTTGTTGTTGTCGAGTCGGAGAGGTCGAGATTGGCAAGCCGCATGGCTTCCTCGTGCGGGTAGGGATGTGACGACTGGAAGTTGAAGGTGTCTTGCGAGGGGACGACAATATCGACTTCCTCCACTGCTGCGCTGCTGCTGGACTGGATGGGATGGGGACGTGGTGAGGATTGGGCGAGCAGAGGAGTCCCGCATCTGCACCTCGTGCCGGTCGTGAAGTCGTTGTACCGCCGCGGGCACGGAGCGCTGCATCTGTGGCGAGGTTGTTGCGGCTCGGTCTTCTCGGCTTCGTCCTCGCTCTCCAGCGGCGGGGAAGTCCCGTCTCGTCCCTCTATCCTGTCCGACACCCATTTGCGGATCCTCTGCCCCTCGCCGTCTCCTAGGCCGATGTTCTCCTTGTCGAGAAAGAGGAGCAGGTCCTCAAGGCAGTCTTGGTAGCCGTCTGCACGCGACTTTGCTTGCGCCGAAGCGGAGGTTTTGTAGAGCTTTGTGACCGACAGGGCGGCGGCCTTGAAGGCGTCGAGCAACTCGTTAGCCTCAACGCTCATCCTGCTGCCGTCTAGGTATTGGTAAGCTGCGGGCGAGTTCGAGGGAGGTTCCAGATGGCCGTCTGCAATACCGTGGCTGCGATGCTGGGTTGTCTGCCGACGAGGTCGATGGAAAGGATGGGGGGATGACTGGTCGCTGCAGTGATCGACTGAGGGGTTTTCACTAAACCAAGAAGAGCTCTGGTGGGCCACAGCGGCCCGGAGATCCGGGGGCCGTTCCCAGGGGCGACAGCAGGTTCCAGTGGTTGAGATCAAAGTCAAGGTCGGTAAGAAATGCCTTGTCGGCGATGTTGCGATGGAACGAGGGTCGGGCGTGTCTTGTGCTGCCTTGGGTCAAGTAGCGAGAAGTTCGGGTTGCTTTGTGTTGTCGCTCTGAGCTGGATTCCAACCGCAAAGTTGGGCGAAGCAGCTGGAGGCTGATTGGTGCAGCTGCGGTCGAACGCCACTCTGCACCCAAATTCGCGGAATCTTCCAGGGTGAGGCCAAAAGCAATTGGTGGGGGTTGTGGGTCTGGCACGTGTTCCTGTGGTCTTGGTCTTGGCTCGTCCTATGCCCGTCATGGTTGGGTGGTTTCACACTTGGGCCTGAAGCCAACACGGGTCGTTTGACGGCAATGTGCCCGAGAGCAGAATGCTTTGCTGTCTATTTGAAGCTTAACTCAAGATATAGAAGAGGGGAGCAATGGCAAACGGCGGAGCGATCGATTGGGCTGGACGCTTGAGCGGTTTGCTGTGGGGGTGGGATACATACAGATTCCGAGCACGAGAACACCGGGATGGACAGTATACCAAAGACGAAGAAAGAATCCAAGGGCCATGTTAGCCAGACAGATATACTCCCTCTCTAGTTCGGTCATGGTAAACATGTACATGGTCAGACTTATGGCATTGCTCAGGTCCAGGGTCTCTGGGCCCTGATGTCACTCGGGACCTCTAGAAGGCCCCTGCAGGTGGGTTGGATGGCGTGGCCGCAAGACAGCATTTTTGATGGCCAGATAAGTTGGATATAACTGATAACGAGGACTGTGTAGAGTTGCAGAAAATTTGGATTCCTCGAGTACCTGTGGTGTGTAAAGAACGGGAAGAATCTGTCTGCTCGTTTTCCATCAGTCCATTTTCTGTAGCGCAAGCCTTAGTCGACCGCCTCTTAACCCCCTCGGCCGGCAGCTGTGATTGGCTGATTGGGACGCGGTTTGGACCTTTTTGGGGGTTTCTCAACCTCAGAAATTCGCACCCTGCCCGGCACCCACCCATCTTCAACCGCCTTCCTCCGCCCATCCCCGTTGGCGTCGCGAACTGCAGCCACGAGGCTCGCCATCATCACCGAAATCCCTCAGAACAATCAGGAGATATCTTCGCGTCACGTGAGACCACTTGTACGCACGAGCGCGTCCAAGTCGCGTTTCGTTACTTCAAGGTCCCTGAAGTACACCCTCCCCTAGGACCGCAGCCACCATGGCTCCCCGTTCGCGGCCGAGTGGCAACGACGACGACGCGTCAATGCCCGATGCGCCCGAAGCCTCCCACCCCGTACAGGCTGCCGAGGACATGGTAAGTTTTCTAGCACGCCCTTGTTTCGTCTCTCGCGTGACTTGGACGTGTAAGTACGTGCCGCGGAACAACCCAACTGACCTTGACTGTCTAGGACTCGACGAGACCCCCGACTACACCGACTCGGACACAAACCCTAACACAACGCCAGCAGCGTCGCTGGCGAACCCGTCGCCGATGGCCGCAAGAGGCGCTCAGAAGCCAACCAGTTGCGTAGAAGCATCTTTGGAAAGAAGCACGACCGGCTGGGCGAGTCAAAGGTGGGAACACGGCGAACAGAATCGTGGTCGGTGATTCATGTGTGCTGATCCCTCGACAGGAAGATGACACCCTCCGTCGTTTCCGATACCTCCTGGGTCTCACGACCTGTTTCGCCACTTCATCGAGACGAACCCGAACCCGAAGATCCGCGAGATCATGGCTGAGATCGACGCCAGAACGAAGAGGCAGCCAAGCAGAAGAAGGGCGGCGGTCGCCAGGGTGGCGCGACTAGCGAGAGGCGCCGCCGGACCGAGGCCGAGGAAGACGCTGAGTTGCTCAAGGACGAGAAGCACGGCGGCTCCGCCGAGACCGTCTTCCGCGAGTCGCCCTCCTTCATCCAGGGCACAATGAGGGACTACCAGATCGCCGGTCTGAACTGGCTCATCTCGCTGCATGAGAACGGTATCTCGGGTATTCTGGCCGACGAAATGGGTCTCGGCAAGACCCTCCCAGACCATCTCATTCCTTGGCTACCTTCGCCACATCATGGGCATCACCGGCCCGCACCTCGTCACGGTGCCCAAGTCGACCCTGGACAACTGGAAGCGCGAGTTTGCCAAGTGGACGCCCGAGGTCAACGTGCTCGTCCTGCAGGGCGCCAAGGAGGAGCGCCACCAGCTCATCAACGACCGCTGTGGTCGACGAGAACTTCGATGTCTGCATCACCAGCTACGAAATGATTCTTCGTGAGAAGGCCCATCTCAAGAAGTTTGCGTGGGAGTACATCATTATCGACGAGGCTCACCGTATCAAGAACGAGGAGTCGTCGCTGGCCCAGGTCATCCGCATGTTCAACTCGAGAAACCGCCTCCTCATCACCGGCACCCTCTGCAGAACAACCTCACGAACTCTGGGCATGCTCAACTTCCTCCTGCCCGATGTCTTTGGCGACTCGGAGGCCTTCGACCAGTGGTTCTCGGGCCAGGACCGGGACCAGGACACCGTCGTTCAGCAGCTGCACCGCGTGCTGCGGCCTTTCCTGCTGCGCCGTGTCAAGAGTGACGTGGAAAAGAGCTTGCTGCCCAAGAAGGAGGTCAACGTCTACATCGGCATGTCCGAGATGCAGGTCAAGTGGTATCAAAAGATTCTCGAGAAGGATATCGATGCTGTCAATGGTGCAGGAGGTAAGCGCGAGTCCAAGACACGGCTGCTCAACATTGTAATGCAGCTGCGGAAGTGCTGTAACCATCCCTATCTTTTCGAGGGCGCCGAGCCCGGCCCGCCCTACACCACTGACGAGCACCTGGTGTACAATTCGGGCAAGATGATCGTCCTCGACAAGCTGCTCAAGCGACTGCAGAAGCAGGGCAGTCGCGTGCTCATCTTCTCCCAGATGAGTCGTCTGCTGGATATTCTCGAGGACTACTGCGTGTTCAGAGGGTACAAGTACTGTCGCATTGACGGCAGCACTGCGCACGAGGATCGTATCGCCGCCATCGACGAGTACAACAAGCCCGGTTCTGAGAAGTTCATCTTCTTGCTCACCACAAGAGCAGGCGGTCTCGGCATCAACCTGACCACCGCCGACATTGTTGTCTTGTACGACAGCGACTGGAACCCGCAGGCGGATCTGCAAGCCATGGACCGCGCTCACCGTATCGGCCAGACCAAGCAGGTGGTTGTGTATCGTTTTGTCACCGACAATGCCATCGAGGAGAAGGTTCTGGAGCGCGCAGCGCAGAAGCTGCGTCTCGATCAGCTGGTTATCCAGCAGGGTCGCGCTCAGGTCGCCGCCAAGGCCGCCGCCAACAAGGACGAGCTCCTGTCCATGATCCAGCACGGCGCGGAGAAGGTGTTCCAGACCAAGGGCGCGTTTGGCGCGCTGGCCGAGAAAGGCCCCGACCTGGACGACGATGACATCGATGCCATTTTGCAGGCCGGCGAGACCCGCACCAAGGAGCTGAATGCTCGGTACGAGAAACTCGGCATCGACGACCTCCAGAAATTTACCTCAGAGTCGGCGTACGAGTGGAACGGCGAGGACTTCGCCGCGCGCAAGAAGGATATCGGCATCAACTGGATCAACCCAGCCAAGCGCGAGCGCAAGGAGCAGGTCTATTCGATCGACAAGTACTACAAGCAGGCCCTGCACACCGGCGGCCGTACGGCCGACGCAAAGCCCAAGGCGCCCCGCGCCCCGAAGCAGGTCCCGGTCCACGACTATCAGTTCTACCCTCCCCGGCTACGCGACCTCCAGGATCGTGAGACCGCCTACTACCGCAAGGAGATCGGCTACAAAGTACCCCTCCCCGAAGGCGACGACGACAACCTCTCAGAGCGCGAGGCCGAGCGCGCACTCGACCAGCAAGAAATCGACAACGCTACCCCCTCACCGAGGAAGAGCAAGAAGAGAAGCAGCGCCTGGCGCAGCAAGGCTTCGGCGACTGGAACCGGCGCGACTTCCAGCAATTCATCAACGGCTCGGGGCGGTACGGCCGCCACGACTACGAGGGGATCGCCCTCGAGGTCGACAGCAAAACCGCCGCCGAGGTCAAGGCCTACGCCAAGGTCTTCTGGCAGCGCTACACCGAGATCGCCGACTACACCAAGTACCTCAAGATCATCGAGGACGGCGAGGAGCGCATGCGCAAGATTGAGCACCAGCGCAAGATGCTCCGGAAAAAGATGCAGCAGTACCGCGTACCGCTGCAGCAGCTCAAGATTAACTACTCCGTGTCGACGACAACAAGAAGGTGTACACCGAGGAGGAGGACCGGTTCTTGTTGGTCCTGCTGGATAAGTATGGGGTTGATTCGGGGGCATCTACGAGAAGATCCGTGACGAGATCCGCGAGAGCCCGCTGTTTAGGTTTGATTGGTTCTTCCTCAGCAGGACGCCGACGGAGCTCGGCAGGCGGTGCAACACCCTGCTCACGACGGTGGTGAAGGAGTTTGAAGACGTCAATACCACGGCCAAGGCGAATGGGGTGAACGGCAAGATGAAGAGGGAGCCGGATGATGAGGAGAATGACGAGGATAGTATTCTGGGGCTGGCGCCGGCCAAGAAGAAGACCAAGGCAAACGGTGTCAAGGTACGTTTCTCCCCTCGGCCCTCCTCCCCCTTCTGATGGAAACAGCTTCTGTCGTTTGATCGGTTGGTTGCTCACATGACATGACTGCAGAACAAAGCCCTCGACAACATCAAGTCTGCCACGGGCAGCAAGGCCACCTCGGCCGCGCGTCGCGCGCCTCGAGTGTCGCGTCGGACTCGACCGAGCCTGCTGCTGGCGGGTCGAAGGCCAAGGGCAAGGGGAAAAAAGAAGTAGATGTCAAAACTCCAAGTACCGAAATCGAAAGCGTAAAAGTACGGTCCAGTTATTGAGGGTGGGAAGAGAGGAGTACGGGATATAGACGGTCGGTTGATGACGGTTTGGCGTGTTGGGCGGTCTTGTTGGGAGGACCTTTTTCTTGTTCGGTCCAGTGTACTTTTCCCCCGCACTCGCTTGTCACGGGCGATGGCTAGATTGGGAATGGGATGGGGGCGTCACGGTGGCCTTGCAATTTTTTTTAACTCTAGCAGAGAAAATCTTACTGTCGAGCTCAGTGCTTTTGGTAGCATGAAGCATATTACCCAGACGAGTCCGAGTCTGCGTCTCAAGATGAAAGGTACTGGGAAGCATAAGCAAAGATGGATCATCGTGTCTAATACGGCTTTTTCTCTCAAACTTGCCGTCACTTGGAAGTCATATGTAACAGTTGGGAAGGCGAATGTAAGGGGTATCCGCACCCGTCTTGGTACGAGGAACACGCAGGACCGAGCTACATGAGCGAACCTTTGTCAAACTACCTGGGCGAAAGAGCCAGCTTTTTCTCTTCCCAATATCTTCCTACGTCCATCTTGACCCGCCGCCCAAGTTTGTCACTGTTTGTCCCTGAACGCCATTGAAAATACCGAACCACCAAAATCCTCCAGTCCATTAACAAAATCAAGCACTGACCGCCGCCGCGTTGAGCTTGTTTTGCCTCTCCCGCTCGACTTCGTACATGAAGTCGTAGTAGCCCTTGTCGAAGTGATGCACGCGCACGTAGCCGTCCTCGCCGCCGCTCGCGTAGCCCTTGCCGGTCGGGTCGGCGGCCACCGTGTTGAGCGGGCCGAAGTGGCCACGCACACGCCCGATCTCGTCCTCGAAGATCTTGTGGTAAAAGCGCGCCTCGAACTTGCCCTGCCGCGCGGCCGTTGTGGTGACGTCCATGGCGGCCTGTCCGCCGCCAGGATCACAAACTCCTTCTTGGGCGTAATGTCGCGCTGTTGAGGGGGGTGTCGGCGGTGTAGTTCTTGAGGACTTCGAGATCTTTGGCGGAGATGAGCTGAGAAGGCGTTAGTATCTTGACTCGGGCACCGGTATATGACGTGACAGACGCACCTTGGCCGTCTTGTCTTTTGAGGCGGTGATGAAGTAGGTCCGGTCCTGCGACCACTGCAGGTCGGTGATCTGCTGGTTGAGCTCGTGGATGGGGATGTTGTAGATCAGGTCGCCCGTCTTGCCGTCGTACTGCGAGACGGACCCGTCCTCGTGGCCGGCGATGATGTACTTGCTCATGTAGCTCCAGCCGGCCACCGTCGCCTTGCTCTCTTCGCACACGATGGTCAGGGCCTTCTCGTCCGTCTGCTCGGCCTCAACGTCCACTTTGATATCCAGCACCACGATGGTGCCCAGGTGCCCCATGCGCTTCTCCGTCACGCCCAGCAGCTTAGTGCCGTCCTCGTTGAACTCGACGCGCTTGACGGCTGTTGGGAAGTCCCAGGTCTTAAGCAGCTTGCCGGTCTTGATGTCCCAAAGGCGATGGTGTTGTCGGCGGACCCGGAGGCGAGGATGGTGGAGGTCGGGTCGACATCGATGGTCCAGATGGCGCCCTGGTGGCCGCGGTATGTGCCGAGACGCTCGCCGTTTGCCGCGAACCAGACACAGATTTGTTGATCCTTGGAGACGGAGAAGATGAGATCGCCTTCGCGGTTGTACCTGGACACGCATCGAATGTCAGATCCGGACGTTTTTGTCCCCTCGGACGATCCGGGGTGACCAACCTGATCTGGGTCAGGGCACGTTCGTGGCCCGCCAAAAGGATGGGCCTCATTTTGGCTGGTGTAGATGTCGGTCGGTCGGGGGCGGGTTGGTCAGATATCGATCGGGACAGTCGTCGTGTTCCGCAGAAGATACAGAATATCGGGACCGGATGGTTGTTGCGAGCTGTTGCGGGGGCCTCTTCTTGAGCGAGCGTTGCGTTCTTCGTCTTACCCAGGTTCGCCGGATTGATTTGGCCGCCCAGTAATTTTTCCGCAGCCCTGGGATTGTGCGTGCCGCCCATAGGCTCACCAGCGGCCAGCGCGGGGTCCTTGCCCCACTCTGCCTAGCGGTGGAGTCAGTGGTGGCTGTACAGGGGTTCTTGACCACCTTCTGGTTTGGTGTAGGTGGGTGATTTATTAAAACTTCTTTTTGAGCTGTCAAAAAGCACCTGCAAAGTCACCCGCCAGCAAACTGAGCTCAGGCCAAATTGCATGTGTTTCTGTCCCAGCTCGATTACTACCGGGAGGAAAACAAGGCGACAGGAGTTTAATAACATCCTCTCCTCGGCAGCTCGTATCTACCTGTTGCAGCGCTCCTCTCAGACAGTCAGTCGCCTTTCCGTGCGGGCACGGCGGCAGGGCGTCGCCGGCTTGGGTCCTTGTCAAAGTCCTTGTCAACAGCTGTCCCTTGGGGAATTTTCTGGTCCCGGCTCGCGGACTCTCGGCCGTCGCTTCCAAGGAGAGCACCTTGTATCTTTTACCTCTGGCCAAGAAACAGATGCTTCTCCTGTTGAAGGCTTGGCCAGCATGGATCGTTTCACTATTTTATCTTCGTGCCCCCGCCCCGTTGTCGAGTCGTTGTGTCAAGCGTAGCTCCCTCGTCTGGTTGATCCCCGGTTTCCGGAGCAAGTGTTTGAGCAAATAGTGACTCAGCGAGCATCTCTCCACTGCCAGACCCTTATAAACACAGGGATCTAGGGCTGGGTTCGGGTTTTCCGACTCTCTGTCCGTGTTGAAGAGCGAAAGGGCGTGGTTGAGACGGCTGTTGGCACCGGGCGCTTTCTTCCAGCAGACGCGGCAGAGCTACCGAACCATGACACTCTCGCGCCTTGTCCAGAGGGTACCGACTCCGGGATTTACACACCGTCTTCAGCCGCTAGCACGACACTTGCCGGCAAGCCAATATCGGCTGAGAAAAGCCCCATGGCCGGGTCACCGAAGCTTGTCGACCTCTCGCCCGCTCGACGGCCAAATGCAACCTGCTTCCTGTACGACAACAGCAACAACAACAACAACCACAACAACGTGCGAGGCAGGGCCAGATGCCGACAGCAGGCCGGGATGGATCCAGGAGATGCCCGAATTTCGGCGGCCAGCCTCGGCTGGTGGGTGCTCCGCTGCCCCGCGTCGTCCCACCTCTCGCGGGGCTCCTCCTCCAGTCACAGTCTCCCGCTCCAGCTCCAATTCCAACTCCCATCTCAGGAGCAGCCCGCGGAGGAGTCACACCAGCGCTCTTTTCCGCCCTCACCGCATCCCGCCCGCGACACCCCTCAGGGCATTCAGCACTTCGGCAGCAGCCATGGCGGCAACTAAGATTGACGGAACGGCGATCGCCAAGAAGGTGCGCGCGCGCCTGCAAGCCGAGATCGCCGAGAAGAAGGCCATCAACCCGCGCTTCAGGCCGTGTCTCAAGATCATCCAAGGTGCGTTGCGTCGAGCATAGATGCGAAACAACAACCAAGTTCGTGGCTGGCCTGGCTAACCAACCGCCAATTCTGCAGTGGGTGATCGCTCCGACTCCTGTAAGCAAGCTCCAGCCACAGAACCCCTCCCTCCTCCCCCAACTGCCCCGCCGTGACACAGTGCAGGACGTGGGACAGGGGACACGGACACGGGTACGGACGCTGACACGAGATGCTCCGTAGCCACCTATGTGCGCATGAAGTTGAAGGCTGCTGAGGAGGTACGCAGATACGCCATCTCGCAGGGTGGAGACACAGCTAACGTGTCTGCCAGTGCGGCATCGACGCCGAGCTGATCAAGTTCGAAGAGACGGCCACCGAGGCCGAGCTGGTCGCCCGCGTTGTCACCCTCAACAATGACCCAGCGGTCCACGGCATCCTGGTCCAGCTCCCGCTCCCGAAGCACGTCTCCGAGTACAACGTCACCTCGGCCGTCGCCAGCGAGAAGGATGTCGACGGCTTCGGCACCCACAACATTGGCGAGCTGGCCAAGCGCGGCGGCCGGCCCTTCTTCGTCCCCTGCACTCCCAAGGGTGTGATGGTGCTGCTTGAGGAGGCCGGTGTTGAGCTGTCCGGGAAGAACGCCGTGGTCCTCGGGAGGAGCGATATTGTCGGCAGCCCCGTCAGCTATCTCCTGAAGAACGCCGATGCGACCGTTACTGTCTGCCACTCCAGGACCAAGAACCTGGACCAGTACCTCAAGAACGCCGACGTGCTCGTGGTTGCCATTGGCAAGGCTGGCTTCGTCAGGGGGGAGCAACTCAAGGAGGGCGTTGTGGTCATCGACGTGGGTACCAACTACATCCCCGATGCCACCAAGAAGTCGGGCCAGCGTCTGGTCGGCGACGTCGACTTCGAGTCTGCCTCCCAGGTTGCCTCCCAGATTACACCTGTGCCTGGCGGCGTCGGCCCCATGACCGTCGCCATGCTGCTTCAGAACGTTGTCGACGCGGCGACCCAGTCCTTCGATGCCGAGAAACAGAGGCACATTATCCCCTTGCACCTCAAGCTCCTGGACCCTGTCCCGTCTGATATCGCCATCTCCCGCGCCCAGGCGCCCAAGCCTGTCACTCAGATTGCCAAGGAGATCGGCATCTCGCCTTCGGAGCTGGAGCCTTATGGCTCGTACAAGGCCAAGGTCGATCTCAGCCTGCTCAAGCGTCTCGGCCACCGTCGGGATGGTCGCTATGTGGTTGTTACGGGCATAACCCCGACCCCTCTCGGTGAGGGCAAGTCCACGACCACCATGGGTCTTGCCCAGGCCCCGGCGCCCACGTCGGCCGCGTCACTTTCGCCAACGTACGGCAGCCCAGCCAGGGCCCGACCTTCGGCATCAAGGGCGGCGCTGCTGGCGGCGGCTACAGCCAGGTCATCCCGATGGGACGAGTTCAACATGCACCTGACTGGCGATATACACGCCATCACTGCCGCGAACAACCTCTCGCCGCTGCCATTGACACCCGCATGTTCCACGAGAGCACTCAAAAGGATGCCGCCCTATACAGGCGCCTGGTTCCGGTCAAAAACGGCAAGAGGACCTTCGCCCCTGTCATGTTCCGCCGCCTGAAGAAGCTGGCATCGACAAGACCGATCCCGACTCGCTCACTGAGGACGAGATCCGCCGCTTTGCTCGCCTTGATATCGACCCCGACACCATAACCTGGCGTCGCGTCCTCGACGTCAACGATAGGCACCTGCCGGCATCACCATTGGTACTGCACCAACCGAGAAGGGCCACAGCCGCCAGACTGGCTTCGATATCTCGGTCGCAAGCGAGTGCATGCCATCCTTGCGCTCAGCACTAGTTTGGGCGACCTGCGGGAGCGCCTCGGCAGGATGGTCGTTGCCAGCTCGAGAAGCGGCGAGCCCATCACCTGCGACGACATCGGCGCCGGCGGTGCGCTCACCGCCCTAATGAAGGACGCCATCAAGCCCAACCTGATGCAGAGCTTGGAGGGCACCCCCGTGTTTGTGCATGCCGGTCCCTTCGCCAACATCAGCATTGGCAACAGCTCATTCTTGCCGACAAGATGGCTCTGAAGCTCGCGGGCACCGAGCCGGATGAGGACCACGCCGCCAAGGCCGGCTTTGTCGTGACCGAGGCGGGTT
Organism: Achaetomiella virescens; assembly: GCA_031001845.1. Taxonomy (NCBI): domain Eukaryota; kingdom Fungi; phylum Ascomycota; class Sordariomycetes; order Sordariales; family Chaetomiaceae; genus Achaetomiella; species Achaetomiella virescens. The sequence continues at coordinate 128,268 of JARNGD010000084.1, forward strand.
TCGATTTCACCATGGGCGGTGAGCGCTTCTTCAACATCAAGTGCCGCACCTCGGGTCTTGTTCCGGACGTGGTCGTTGTTGTCGCCACCATCCGGGCCCTCAAGGTCCACGGCGGCGGCCCGCCCATTGCCCCGGGTGCGCCCTCAATCCCGTCTACAGGGAGGAGAACGTCGAGATCCTGCGGGCTGGCTGCGTCAACCTGGCGAAGCACGTCGCCAACGCCAAGTCGTACGGCGTGCCCGTCGTGGTCGCCATCAACAAGTTCTCGACCGACACGCAGGCCGAGATCGACGTCGTCCGCGAGGAGGCCATCAAGGCCGGTGCCGAGGATGCCGTCCTGGCCAACCACTGGGCCGAAGGCGGCAAGGGCGCCGTCGACCTGGCAAACGCCGTCATCGCTGCGTCCGAGAAGCCCAAGGAATTCAAGCTGCTGTACAGCCTCGAGGGCACCGTGCAGGAGCGCATTGAGAAGATTGCTCGCAACATGTATGGCGCCGTCGCCGTCGAGTTCAGCGAACTCGCCCAAAAAAAGGTCGACATGTACACCAAGCAGGGCTTCGGCAACCTACCCATCTGCGTGGCCAAGACACAGTACTCGCTCAGCCACGACCCCGAGCTCAAAGGCGCCCCGACGGGCTTCACGGTGCCTATCCGGGACGTCCGGATGGCTGCTGGTGCTGGCTATCTCTATGCTCTGGCGGCTGATATCCAGACCATCCCTGGCTTGCCGACTGCGCCAGGCTATCTTAACGTCGATGTTGATGCTGAGACGGGCGAAATTGATGGCTTGTTTTGAGCACGCTGTCAGAGATATAATAATACCCTCCCTTTATGTTGATATTTCTGGCGTTTAGTAGTCAAGGGGCGAGGCGACAGCATTTGATCAACTCAGCTGTGTGGTGCGTGTTTTAACACATGGCGCTGGGGATACCAGGGCGGGTAGAGGGATAAATGTTAAGACATGTTGATGCTGTGTCCATGCTTCATGACACTTCAAATAGAAACGCTTTGCTGTCATTATTTACGCTGCACAACCAGGTGCAGAGGCGTACACGGTACCGGAGTGGGATGACCTGTGAGGTGCTCACATCTCACCTTGGCCTTTCAGCGTCTGACCCTTTGCAGTCGGCTATTTTTGACTTTGCTAACCGTTTTCGCGTGTTTAATTACAACTCAAAGCAGTGCGAGAATGGGTGCATTACTCGCTCGCATCTACGTATCGCCCAGCTTGCCCATCCTTTCTCTTCTACCATCGTCACTGATTCCCATCTATTATCATTAATCTTCTCTCATCACTCCCGATCCTCACTTGTCTTTCTAAAAGTACATGCGGTAAAAGCAAAACCAATCAAAGCAAGAAGAAATACATAAAAGTACACCACAACGTAGACAGTAAGGACCGTCAGGAGAAGAGAATAAAGAGGTTAAAAGGGCCAAAAGCCAACAGATGTCCACACTGTCAATGACATCCTCCGTGACCATGACAGGAAAGGAAGAATCTCTCGCTTCACTATGGACAAAAAAGGAATGGAATTAACCAACCAACAACGCTCTTTTCAGTGCCAGGTATCGTGCATCCCCATAACCATACCTCCAAAGAAAACCAACACATGCTTCCCGTGTATGCTCCCGTTCCTCTATCCATTCATCCGCCCGCCCGCCCGGCCATGTCGTACATCCATCAACCTCAGCGGTTGGTTTGGGACTGAAAACAGCTTGAGAAAAAGGATATGAGAGAATGCGCCCTTTTGAAAACTAGGGGTGACCGAGGCAAAGAGAACGCAAAATAAACTCCAAAAGAGGGAGAGAGAAAAAAAAGGAATGAATGAAAGAGGAAAAGAAACAAATCAAAATAACTTCCCCCCGGCCCCATTCCCTCAAGCCTCCCCAAAATCCCCACCGCATCCACAAACAACCTGCTCCTTGCCCAAGACAATCTCCCTCCAACACCCTCCTCACCACCCCACCACCCCGGCCGCCAGCTCCCGTCGTCTGTCATCCCAAACCCATCCTCCGTCTTCACCACCTTCCCCACCGCCGTCCTGTACAGCAACCGTCCCAAGCCAGGCAAGCACCCGGCCATCGTCGTCCTCGGCCGCCGCCCTCTCGCCTGTGGAGGAGGAGGAGGAGGAGGAGGAGGAGGAGGATGCTGCGGCTGTTGCTGCCGCCCGCGAAGCGGGCATGGGCAACGACATGGTCATGATGGGCAGGGAGGACGCGACGCTTGCCGAGCGCGCCGAACGGGGGCAGAAGGACGACGCGCAGGAGGATGAGGTGGCGGTCGCGGCGGCGGGGCAGCTGTCGGTGCCTGCGAGGGTCATGGGGGTGCTGCTGCTCATGCTGTGGTGGCGAACGTGGCGTTTCTGCTGCTGTGCTGGGTCTGGTTGTGGTAATGCGGTTGCAGGTGCTGTAGGCGGTGGTGGTGTTGGAAGGAATCGGAGGAAGAGGCAGTGGCGGGTGTGGACGGCTGCTGCTGCTGCCGCTGCTGTTGTTGTTGTTGCGGTGTGCAAATGCCCAGGCGATCAGCGCAGAGACGTGAGGGCCCAGTAGTCAGACATGTCGGAAGGCGCTGTCCACCCTTCGGCATTATTGCGTTGCTGCTGCTGCTGCTGCTGGTCTAGGAACCCCAGTATTGCGCGCGCGGCGTACACCATCGCGCGGACGACGCTCATTCCCCCTTGATTTCCACTACCATCACCGAGGATGATGAGGAGGTGACCCACTGCCTCACGCGCCTCTGATGCTCTCTGAAGCTGGTCGCCGGGAAAACCTTTTGAGAGAAGACCCAGGAATCGCCCGTCACGGCGAGCAGGTCGCGGAGCGGGGTGTGGTGGAGGGCGAGGTAGGTGTTAGCGATGGGGCAAGAGCGGAAGAGGCCTGAGATTAGGTGTTCGGCATCAGATTGCGGGAGTGGTTGCGGGGACTGGGGTTGGTATTGATGGCTATAGTGGTGAGGAAGGTTGGGGTTATGGGGATAGCGAAGGAAGGCGGCTTTGCGGGTCCATGTTGAACGGGCTGCTGGCGTGGTCCAATTCTGGGGCGGGGGAGTTATTCGCCGAAACGGAAGTCGCAAGGGCGAGTCTCTGGCGTCGCGGGAGGTGCTGTGCCAGGACGCTGAGCATGAGTACGCGGTCGATGGCCGGGCGGTGGGCGACATCCTCGGGAGTGAGGTGCTCCAACGGGGGAACGTGTTCCGGATGGAGCGCGCCGGGGTCAGCTGCAAGCGCATCCGCCCACTCCTCTGCCGACGAAGCCTCCCACAGCTTGGTGCTGCGCCCGAGGAGCGGAACCAGGTGGGAAGCAACGGGCGCGTCGCCGTCCTGGGCGCGCCGCTGCTGCTGGTAGATGGCGGTGTGGCTGTCGCAGAAGAAGCAGATGGCGAAGAGGCGGCGGTGGCCTTCAGTGTCGACCCAGTTGCGCCAGCGGTCGTGGAGCGTCATGTGGTGGTGGCTGTCGGCAAGCACAGCGTGGTCGACGAGGGCGGGGTTCTGGTACAGGGCCTGTGTGTTGGAAGCAGACTGTGAGTATGCCGGTCCGGCAGCCTGGGAGACAGCAGGTGTGAGAGAATGAGAGGGCGTCGCGGTCGACGCCGAGGTGTAGTGATACGGGGCAAAAAGAGAAGACCAAGACGGCCGTGCTCGAGAGTGACAAGAACAAACATTAGGATTAAGATTACTGCCCCGATGTCGGGGCAACTCAAACCCCAAGGACGGATGTGACGAAGAGAGAGAACCATGTCCAAAAGAAGAAGAAGCCGAAGACCGAACGCGAGACGAAGGAAAACCGCCCCAAGGATCACCCTGGAGCGGGCGGAGATGCCGCAGAGCAATAGGAGACATGGTAGAAGTGGCTGGGTTTGGAGTCGGTGTATGGTCACCAAAGGAAGAAGTGGAAGACGTGGGAGAAGAAGCAGGAGACCAAGCGGTAGTGTCGACAAGCCAGAGGCCGTTGCTTCAGCGAGAGCAGACGGCGCGGTAAAGGACCGTAGACCACTCACCCTCGAATATAGAGACTCGAACGGCTTCGAAGGACGTGTGACGGGCTTGCGGCCGCGGAAGCGCGCGAAATACTCGCACATGAGGATGGCCTGCATTGTCTGGAGGGTCCACTGGGGTACCTGTTGCAGTCAGCAAGGTAGAGTCTTCCCTGGTCTGAGACTCTCACTTACCCGCTTCACTTCCTGCCACGCATATTCATACAGCTGATTTCCCCGGTTGCGGTCCTCCGACGAACCCAAGCGTTGCGTGGCGACAGCGGCCATGACGCACCTAAGTGCATCTTCGGGTGCCGCTTCGAACGACTGCCGGTGAACGAGGGGCAGAACTGGGGCGACTCGCGCCCAATACACTTCGAGATAGCGGGGGATGGCGGCGCGGACCGGCCCCGGCAACGGGATGGTCATGGAGGGGATGATCGGTATGGCACAATCGCTTCCGATGGCTAGGTCGAGCTCCGCCATGATGTTGCTAGCGTTACTCCCATAATCAGGACCAGGGCTTGCAATGTTGCTCATGCTGCCATCAGCGTAGCCCACAGCCAGGCCGCCGAGGACGTCCAGGGCCTCATCGCTCCTTGCTGGCCCATCAGGTCCTGATGTGCCTCCATCATTATCCCCTTCTGGTACTCATGGCTGACCATCGGGTCCAGTTGGGCTGACAGGGAAGGAGGAGACACCACTAGACTTTCGCTTGAGTGAGGAGCCGCAATCAGAGAAGGCTTCCGGTCACGGACAGAAGAGTTAGAATTGCCGCGCTGTTGCTGGTGCTGCTGCAGACGGATTGTGTTGCTTGAGGCAACGCTCAGCGAGGCGCGATGGTGAGTTTCCAAGCCAGCAGCGGAAAGCTCCATGGAGCAAGACAGACTGAGCAAATCACCAAATGTATGCTCTGACGACTGAGGGGCCGAGTATTGGTTGACGAACGGAGACCGGAGGGTTGGCACTTCTTCGACCGCAGGGACCTCTGAGCTCTGAAGGCCTCGCGGCGTCGTTTTGGGGTAGGGCGCGAGGCGTTGCGATGCAGTCCAGTCGGCTATGGGTGATGGATGCCGTGAGTCCAGGGTCGTGCGTTCTTGGAGATGTCAGAGGCTGGCGTTGAGTAGGCGCTGTCCGAGGCAGACGATGGCCAACCCGACGGGTCATGGAGCTCTGGAAGATCGGTGGCTTGCAGGGTTGGGACCTCGAGACCTCGCGTGACGACGTAGATGGGCGGCGGGCCGGTTCTCGGTTGACAGTCTGTTAGACTGCCTGGTAAGAACCCTTGAGCGGGGACGGCTGTGTCGGATTGACATCAGACAGTCCTGGTGAAAGTGTGTAGGCGCCATGGAAGTCCTGGGAAGAGCTGCGGCGAGCCCCGTAGACAGAGCTACTCCCATGCGCGGGCGACCCAAGCTGTGGGAAGCCGTGCTGGTTCACTACGGCAGGATTGGGGGTAGGTGGGTGGGAGGCTGTCGAAGGAGAAGCGGCCGGCCCCGAACCCGGCGTCTGTGGCGAGTGCTGGGGTGGGAAAGCCAGTGCTGACGGGGAAGGATGCGGACCCTGCTGAACAGATCCAGACTTTGAGGTCCCATCACCGTCATGCTCGCTGGACTGTCGTTAGTGTACCTTCGGAGGGACAGACACGCGCAAGACAGGAACCACGCACTGCTTTTGGTGATGCCGCGCCAACAGGTCGGGCCTATGAAACGATCTATCACAGCCAGGGCACTGGAATTTTGGGGCTCCATGACCTAATTTGTGTCGTCTGGAAACAAGTGTCAGAGCACAGTTGGGGGCGGATATGAAAGAGGATATAAGCCAGGGGCTCACCTGAGATGCTCGGCCCTCGTGAAAGTCTATGATCATCGGTTAGTCAAGAAGCAAGAGAATAGAAGTGAAGTGATCGATAGCACCTTGGGCGGGCTGCAGATATCGCAGACATGGACGGGAAGGCCCTTCTTCGCTTTACTGACCCGTCTGGTCTTGGGAGTGATTCTCGGAGCGAACGCTGCTGCTGCGGGATGAAGGGGCATGGGTCTTTGTGGAAGGCCGCCCATTGGCGATGACGACGGGGCGGCAGAACTACAGCTCGTCGGGTCCATTGAGTCGTTGCTTGTTGAGCTCCGGCGGCGAGTCGACTGCCGGGTCTTGGGTGTCGATAGAGAGGGTGACGAGGACGAGCATGGAGCGGTACTGGTGGGTTCTGTCCCTGATTCTGTCTTTGCCCCTGACGCCGATGCGGCAGACTTGAGAACCTGGGATGAGGCACCGCACCGTCTGGTCCGGTCGGCAGGAGCGGCCAGATTGATATCTTGCTTGGGAGCCAGGCCGGGGCCACTGACATGCTCTAGGACTGGTTGTGGGTTGGAGGGTGGTTTAGGGGGGTGGCCAACACTGGCTGGCCTGTCCGCGGGTGTGTCCCTTTTACGGGGGGACGGTTGATTGTCGTGACCGTGCTCGTCGGTGATGTCCATTATAAACCTGAGGCTAGCCATGATGGGCGGTAGCTCTTCCTCTCTCAAATTGGAACTGGGATGCCAAGTTGGGACCACACAGCCCTGCTGGAGAGCTGAAAGGAATGTAGAGGTAGCAGTCGAGAGATGGGCAACAAACAGCAGGGTGACTCGAGTGACAAAGTCTGGTTCGGGTACGGCGCACACGCGCGGCTGCAGGAGCGCGCGCAGGGCAGTGAGGGAGAAGCGTATCGGCAAGAGTGACAACACCACGACCCAGGGTGGAAGATGCAAGAAACACGCCTCAACCGGCCGGGCGTGAGAGGTGTGGTAAGGGGGGGGGGGAACAGGGGAGCAGCACGGCACAGTGGCGGGCCCGGAAGAGATCGTGCGTGTCCATGGCCGTTGACAATGGGAAGCCGAAGCATTCTCCTGGGCGACAGCGCGGCACGTCTGCGGCGCTGCTATATTCAAACGGCCCACAGCACCCGACAGGTTTCGCTTGGGAACTACACTAACGCAAAGAGACGCGGCGGGATGTGAAAATCGGATGTAGCTAACATTCTTGGCTTCCTTCGCTTGAGAGGCTGAGCTGGTGCCTGGTTTGGAGGGCCTTGGGCTTCCCCTGTCAGCGCAATGTGACCGGGACGAGACACAAGAGGGGGAAGGTTAAGCAGGGGTCGCGGATGTATCCGCTGACCATATCGACGAGTCTCACGGAGATTGGAGAACGAGAAATAGCTCCAAGAAGGATCCAATGCGTTGTACCCTTAACCAGCGCGAGAGACGAAAGTGGAAGGAGGATAGACCAACATGGGGGTCCCTTGCCCCTCCCCGTCGGCTGGGTCTGTGCCCAGCACCCCTGGTAGGGCTGGGAGGCACAACAAAGCACAGGATCTCCCATCAAGCCCTCTTTGCCGCGACACAGAAGATGGTTAGCCGCGGATTTCAGCCACACGGACCATGCGGTCTGTGAATAGGCGCGGATCGCCCAGCGACGACGGGAGAACCAGCTTTCCCCGTTTAACTAGCAACTCTGAACTCTCGTCAAAGGCAGGACTCGCAGTGCCCGAGCCCAGCAAGCCTCGATTCAATTCTGTCGTCGTTGCTGCCTCAACCTTCTCAAGGACCAGTCTGGGGAGCCAAGGGCTCTCTCCCGAACTGGTTTACGAGCTGTGGTGTTGAGGACTTGCGAAGATTTGGTGCTGTACAGATATGACCTGTACAGCCAATGTCCCTGGTAGGGTTGTGGGAAGGCACGGGCGGCAGTGGAAAGCACGCGAGACGATGGCGCGCAGTTCCATAGGGTCCAGCAGAAGTGGCAGTTCTGAGCCAGAGGATGAATGTGCATCGCGGAGCTCGGCTGTCCCGCTAGGGCTCTTGCACCGTCGATCCTCTTGATCGGTGATCTCATAAGAGGCACGGTCTGAACTGCAAAGGTACCGGAGGACTGTCCAAAACGCCGCTCCTGGAGACGCATGATGAGATTTGAGATGGTGGGAGGCATCATCATGCAAGCAAGGGTTACACAGCACGCTCTGGGCACACACTGACCACGTAAGCTGCATGCCAGCATTGATCAGTAGTTCCTGCTACCACCATTCGGTGCCGATGTTCCTGATGTGGCCACCTTGAGGGGGGAGACGAGGGACGGTGTGGGAAACACAAAGAGACAAGAAGAACAGGGGGAGTCAACCGTCCTGAACGGCCCACCCACGATGCAGATCTGACTGGACGAACCATGCTCTCTGGATACCTTCAACGCAACGCTGGCTTCGGGGAAGTCAGAGAGGGTCCTGCGTCGTGGCGGGTCGCTGCCACACTGGCTCTGGCCGGGATGCTGAACTGCGAATGTTGCAGTGAGTGCCATCGCACGCATGAGGGCGCTTGTCCCATAAGCGCAAGAAACGCACTCTCGCCATGGCGGTGTGTGGTGTGCGTGCGTTCTGTGGGTTGAGCCGTCGCCTTAAGCCCTCACAGATGCTTGAGCGAGTCTCGAGGGGTTGGGCAGAGGCTTTTCCAACTGGCCCAGTGGCGTCGGCCGCAGGACCCGCGGAACAGTTGATTTTGCAGGGGGCTTAGATCGCCCGCTGTTCCCATTGGACAGCTCCCGACTGCGCCGCATGTCAGTGAGATCGTATTTTCGGAAACGCCCAAAGTACTACTCCAGGCTGGTTTGCCGGAATTGTATCTTTCGCCTTGAGTTTGAAGAGAGGTGAGCAGTGGTGGTTTTCGGAACCCGGCATCCAGAGATCTGATATCCGCTCGATCGGATTGGGGGGGCGACTGGGTTTCCCGCAGGTCTCGTGGAACAAACCATGACCTGCAGCGGGATGGCCACCTGACCCTCTCGAGTTTGATGCCAGCTCACTGGCTTTTTGCCAGCATCTTCAGCTATTACCCCAGCCGCACCAATCAGGGCGTGAGGGATAAGCGCCAGGACTCGGGGTGACTGTATCACCGTGCGAGGTGAGAGATGCGATGGTGTCGAAGTGCTCAGTGCAAACAACTTGCTGCAGGTCGTCGTGTTGGTGATGATGGGTATCCGTATCAAGGTCGACATCGCGTTGATGATCCCAACCCGATGGTGCTGCTGCTGCTACCGGGATCGGCCCTGGGAGCACTAGCCTGGGGTTGGGCAGGCCCCCAAGCTGGGCGACGTTTCATCTCGTCTGGGGTTGAAAGTTGGAGACGCGTCTCCAGCAGATGGGCGCTTAGTGTTCGACTGCCGATTCGCCCGATGTTTGGATGGGATGAGAGCAGGACGGGCCCTGGGGCGCAGCCATCTGCTGATGATGGAGGGCAAAGGAGGCGGAAGTTTGCCGCATACACAGTGGTGGGTAGGATCTGTCTGCAGGTGTGACGACGCCTGATGCGCGCTTGTCTCAGGTTTTGTTTGGCGGCGCTTAATCCTTGGACATGGAGTGTCTAGGACTGTGTCACACCACGCGGCAAGCATAAGCGAGCACTGGCTCCTGTGAAGAATGCAGAATGCGCGCTCGACCGATGCGGCTCGAAAGCAGGTCAACAGGTGGAACCAGGAGTCTCCAAATGGAAAAGTTGCTATGACAAGAATTCGCAAGATGAGCACTTTGTGACCGAGAAGCGAGCGTGATGAACCTGATCAGTCGTGCAAGTTTTGGTAGGTTGGTGCCTGGAAGCGACAAGACGTAGGCCACAGTTCAAGGTTTGTGGGGAACTCCAGAGCGGACTAGTTCCGCTCACAGAGCATGAGATGGAATGGTCTGAACTCGCGCTTGTCAACCCTTTGTTACAACTCAAATCACCACTCGATGGAATGTCCGGCGAAATTTGTCAGCGAAACTTGGACATACTTGAGGCTCCCGCGAGGTTTTCCTCTCTTTTCTATGATCCTGGTTTTCTCTTCGAAATGCTTTCAGCAATAGTTATCCCGGACACTTAGAGTTGGAGTCTGAGAGGACATTCATGGTGAGCTTAAGCCCGATATGTCCGCAGTCGCACGGTGGAGCCGCATCGGATTGTCGGTTCGATGACCCATCCAGCAGCCACAGGAATGATCTCTGTATACCGCCGTGTCACACTTTTCGAGGTCATGTTGGCGGTTGACTCTAATTCGGATCTTGTCCCCATTGCTCGACGTCTATCTTTTCGAGATCCTCGGCGTACAAGGCCGGCGAAGATATTCCAAATTTGTTCGCAACTTTCTTAGCTCCAACACATATCCGTCGTCGCGAGCTAAATTCGGAACGTCATCTTCCCTTGTGACGCCCTCAGCTCGTCCGTCTCACAACGCTTAGCTGCGGGACGCCCCGTCATTCCGTGGCTTGCGCCAGAGAAGCTTTGTGCTTTGTGCCCTTGACCATGGCATGCAGGAAGCAAAAAAGAGCCGGTCCGATGTGCCTGCATGAGCATGCTTGTTGTTTGGTGCCTGCGGAAATGGCGTGCACACAGCCACAGTGTAAGCGTGCTACCTGGCTCGCGTAGCACAAAGCAGCCTCGAACAACCAGCGCCCGACCTGCGGCTGTCTCGCCCATGCCCTGCCCAGAGCTGCGGGTAATTCTGAAACCGCTTCAGCCGGGTCGGCGAGTCCTTCTGCAGTCCCGATAATCTGGAGGACGGGTGCCCAACTGGCCGGAGCATCCCGCCTGCCGTCCAACGGCTCTCAGCCCAGTACCCCCTAGAGGCGTCAACATTCCTCAGCACCCGGCAAGCCTCCTTTGAGCCGCTATTGGCTGAACATGTTAGCGCAGGATCACTATAGCAGGATTCTCTACCAGATGGGTGACATCTGGTCTATTCGTCCCAATACGCGCATCTGTTATCTGAGGTGTACCGTCAACAAGTGACGCTGCGCTGATGAGTGTAACAATAGGAACAGCCCAGATATGGCTGTCGAACTCGAGAGTGTGAATTCCTTCAGCCGCGGAAAGAACCAGCACGGCGTCTCAAATTAGTTCTCAATCCTGCACCTTGGACGACGCCACCTGGGAGATTTCATGTCTGACCCGAGCTGCTCCCCTGGCTCTTGCCTGCCTATGACAGAACCGGACTCCATAAGTCCATCTCAAGGCCGTCTCATCCAAGGAGCCGGAGACATTTGGCTGCCTCCTGGATGCAGGTCGTCCCGAATCCGATCTGACGATCGACGGGTACGTACGCCATTCCGCTGGAGTCTGTTGTGCAATCCGACGGGGTTCCAATTGGCCGCCCTCACATTCGCGGTTGTAGTGTAGCACATGTGCCAGCATACAGAGGCTGCTGTCTGGCTCTCTCGGGCCGGGTCGCTCCCGGTCTGCCCGATCCGTTTCTGTGGACCGCTCATCACATCCAGTAGTCGCGAACAAGGCGGCAAACCCGCGGCTGCGGTTATGTACTGCATGCAAGAAGGAGATGCAGGTCACCTCGGTGGGCATGGAACTCGCCGATTGTCGGATCATGTTCAGTGTTTGTTGACTGGAATGCGGTTCAAGGGAGGCGGGCTCGCCGGGCGGCCAACCCTGGGCTTGTTCAGAACAACTGAACTGAAACCTTTGGCGAAGAAGGCTTCTATAACAATACCATCCCTTGCCGATACTGTTTGCTATCTCGAGTAGAGCGCGGCAACACTGCCCGACCGCTTCGCTGCCCTAACTCCTAGGAGCACGGATGCCAAAACATTACACGGGCGTCACATCAACAGGCGGGTACGACACCGACCGTCAGCCGTACCTCGCGCCATCATGTGTTGGATTCCGGAAGGATGAGTAGCAAAAGGCACAGTTCAGTCGCCCGAAGCTGAACTGGGTGGGCGCTCGGTGACGCCGTATATAGAGTTCCAATTGCCAGATGCACCTCTTCGCCCCGCGCGCACCCCTCAAAGCCATGCCCATATCCCGGTTGACCACGACCGACAGATCCCGGGCGGAAGTCACTGTCGCCACCAACAACCGCCACTGTTCCCCGTCATCATGAAGGTGACGGATGGTAGGGCGGCCCTGGAACTAAGCCCTCCAGGACAGCTAGGTGGAGCTAGCTTCGCGAGACCCTGTAGCAGCTGGGGTAGTAGCTGGGGCACCTGGAAAAGTAACTCGCCTGATGCGCTATATCTCATCACTCAGAAGACGACAGATGTCTCAAATACATGGCGATGAATGGACGTTCTCTCGCTGCACTATATGGTGTGCCAGAGGTACAATCTCACCTTCCTCCTCCAGAATGTGAGAACTCCTGCATAGCACTGACACCCGCCTCGATACGAGTTAATTGGACTACTTATAGACATTTGGCCATCCCTGACCTTCCGTCACAATGTGATTCCCTGCTCGGTGTCTGTGGTAGAGCAATTTCACCGCAGTCGGTGTGTGTCTTCCACCTTAGACCTCTACATGATGACGATGAGTGGTTCAGCCGTGTCGATGGAAAATAGGGGAAATCAAACAATTTCATCACTGCAAAACGTGATGAGAGTATGTGACATGCAGACAAGCAAAACATACTCCATATAATGCCCTCCCAGAGGGGGTTGCCGCCAGCGAGGACAATCAAGAGGAGCAACAAAATATTCCAACACCACGTTCCGAGACACTAAGCCTCTCGAGAAGGCCAAGACACCCAACTCCCTGGTGTGCTTGGATCTGATCCTGCCTAGCTGAGAAGCACCCCATAACCACCCAGGTCTCTACTGCCACTGGGACCAGGAGAAAAACCACTCTTCGGCCCCCTTTGGGATGGCTAACTGCATCCGTCAACTCTGGCAGCAGGTCCTGGATGAGCAGACATCCAGCCCGGCCCCCTTCCTGGTCGCATCTCCTGGGGAGGGCTCAAGCGTCTTCGTCTACTTACGCGAAGACATCATCATGACCGTGACTTTTAGCCGCTCCTAAGCGTGATGAATGAATGGTCTTGGTGATCTATCAGAGGCCGAGATCAGCCTGGACCGGACCAGGCAATGATGGAGGAGATCCGTCCCCGGGGTCATGCACCTGCCAGATCCAAACCTGAGAGTTGAAGGGGAAAAGAGGCCTGGTGTAAACAAGACCACCTCACACGCCACAGTTTCATACCGAGAACGTCCCCCGAGGAAAAATAAATTGACCAAGCTAAGCCCTCCAACGCCGCTCAACGCCAAGGTACTATCGTAATTCTCCTCTCCCGACAGTCCCCAGAGACAAACTCGGGAATGCTAAAAAATACACCAAACATCCTTGAGCTCAGCCCTGCGTCAAGAGCACAGGCTAAACTGATATGAGACGCGTCACCTCGCCCCCCTACCAGGTTCCCTCAACGTTTGGCAGTCCTGGCCCGTCCTTCTCCACCACCTTCAAAACTAGGGAGAAAAAAAAAAAGAAAAAACGCATAATCAACCCCTCTGACTCGTTGCCAACTCCGTTGCTGCCCCTCCTCCCTCCTCCGCTCGCCGCTCGCCTTCTCCTCGCTCTCCTCCGAGTCCTCGTCACTCGCCTGCCGGCTCTCTTCCTCCCTCGACGCTCTGCGGCTCTTGGTCATCTGTCCCCCCGTCACAGCTGTCAGCAACCCATCCATCCATCCCTTTCCACCCCCACCATCCACATTTACACTCTGATAATGAGTGAAGTGGGAATGGAAGGAATAAAGAAAGAAGGAAAGCAGGAAAGAAGACTTACCCAAGACCTCACGCCCCCAATTAACCCCAGCGTATACCTGTTATGAAATCATTCACATTATTCGTCGCCCTCTCCCCGGCCGTCGCCATGCTCCCCGCCGTCGCAGGCGGACTCCTCGGGAACGGGAACCCCCTTTCCTGCTGTTGTGTAGCGTTCGGTCCCAGCGGACTGCTGGGCGGCAGCTCTCCATTCTCCCCACCCACCACCACCACCACCACCCCCCCTCCTTTCATACCCGCCACCACCACCCGACATGAAAACCGGCGGGCGGCCTCGCCGGACTCTGCGGACGCGACGAAGGCCAGAACTGGCGCAGCTCGCGCGAGAGTTCCTGCCCCGTGGTCGCCCAGTTGCTGCGGATGTTGTCGCGCAGATCCTGGACGTGGCGCTTCAGCTCGAGCTCGTTCTTTTTCAGCCAGCTGATGTTGAGTTCCTGGCGGGAGGTACCGCGCTTCAGCTGGCGGGGCGATGTACTTTTCGTAGTCACGGACGATTCTGAAAGAGGTGGAATGCTCGTTAGTTTAAGGGAGGGGAGGACATGGGGGATAAAAAAGAGAAAGGGCCCCGGGGGGGGTTTTGTTTTTTGGGGGGGGGGGGGGGGTGTACTTTGTGATGATCCCGTGGTGCTGACACCTTCGGTCCGCTGCGTGACCAGAAACTTGCCGGCCGCCTTGATGGGCGCGTAAATGTCGTCGCCCTCGTCGGCGCCGTAGGGGATGTCGTCGTGGGCGACATAGTCGATCTGGTGCTGCTCGAGGAACTCCGGGTCACGATCCACGGGCAGTTCTCGATGACCTCGTCGACCCAGCGGCAGTGACGCACCGTCTCGGCGCGCTCCTTGCCCGAGAGCACCGTCAGGCCCTTGCGCCGGTGCGTGTCCTCGTCGCCCGTCACGCCCACGATCAGGTACACCTCAGGGAAGGCCTTCTTTGCCTGCTCGAGCTGGCGCATGTGGCTGGACCTTGTTATTTTTTTTTTTCGCATTACTCAGGGGACAGCGAGAGGAGTAGCATACCCAAGATGGAACAAATCAAACACACCATCCGCATACACCCGCACCGCCCGTCCAACCGGCGGCGGATTCGTCTTGTACCCAGCGGGATGCGTCAGCTTGCCAATCGGCGGCGGGGGCATCGCAGCGGCGGTCTTGCTCGAGACCATGCCGGTGCCATTGGCAGCAGCAGCACCCTCCGTCTTGATCGACACAGACTTGCGGCTGCCCTTGCGCGTCACCCCTCGGCAATATCAACGCTCGCCTCGGTAGTGTCGCTGGGTTCGCCGGGGTCGGCGGCCTGCGTGCGGCCTATCGCGGGCTGGTCCGCGCTCGAGCGCTGGCGCTTGGTCGGCGGGTGGGCGCTGGCGGTCGAGTCGGACTTTCTGTGGCCAGTGGAGGCGGCGGGCCGGGCGGACGACTCCGGGGCGGTGGTGTCGCCCTCCTCGGCCGAGGCATCGCGCGACTCGGTCTGGATGGTCTGGTGCTGGTCCATCTCGACGGTGCTGGCGGCGTTGCGCTTGCGTTTCGCGGCGCCCTGGGACGAGGAATTCGGGGACGACATGATGGGCGGGGTGGCAGGCAGGTACGATGGGAGGGAGGGTTGTCGGGTTGAAGAAGGGCTGGGGTGGGTTGGGGTTGGTAGTTCTTGGTGTGGGCCCGGGCGGAAGTGTATGCCGTTGATCGTCCCGGACACGCAGGTTTCGAGGGCAAGGGTCGCGGTTGATGCCCGGTGCAGCTGTCCGCGCCAGCTTCGATTTTTTTTGTTACCTAGTCGTCCACCAATCTTCAATGCGAAGGTAACTGACTAACTGGCTTGTATTCGCGAGTTAGACAACCAAACGGCGATGCTACACAACAACACCACGCGGGACCTCGACACGTTGGGCCAACACGCTCGACGTCCCGGGAGTCGAGGAGGAGGAATCCCGGCTTGGGCGGGTATCACTTGCGGGAGGCGGCCCACAGAGAGCGACTAGAAACTTCGACAACTGCAACGGGGGTTGCAGGACAACTCAAACAACGTCGCAGACCAAAGTCGTGCTCGGGGGCGCGCTCAAATCTTCCGCTTCTGGCGTCGTCGAGGCAAGCTGTCGCTAGCTCTGAGTCCCAAAGAAAGGGGTGCAAGGATTGCCGAATTTTCCAAACAATTTCCTTTTGGCGGGCGGACGCAGCTCGCCTGGACAGGGATGCTTCCATGACCCCTTGCTGAGGTCACGTCATCGAAGACTGTGCATTGAAGGCGCCAAGACTTGTGGCTTTCTGGTGGCTCCCATTGGCTTCTTCCCTACTGGGCGCGCAGGAGTCCTTCATCCCATCACCGGAATCAAGTTCAGAGACCTGATCTCTCAAACCGCATTATGCAGTAGGGTATATGATGATAAGGAAGGCAGCGCACGGTGGGCCTAGTTCAATGCCGAATTATTACTAGCGTTCGAGGCGGTTTTGGATCCATCGTCAAAGCCACCGCTCTCTTCATCTAAACCTGTCCAAGTTCCTCAATGCGCCTCTCAAGGAAGCAAAAGTCGATGCCAGACTGAGGTGTAGTCCTTCAAACCGGAAGCAGCAACTCTCCACCCCAGTGCCTCCCCCATCACATATTCACCGTAACTCAACCTTCCCTCCAACCTTTCCCCCCCTCCCATGCCGACCACACCTCCGCCGATCGCCCGGCCTGCTCATATAACAATAACTCTTGCTCCCCTCTGGCGCGACGGGCCCAAACTTCTCCCTCACGCTACAATACTCCAGCCCCTCGCCCATCCACTCCTGCACATGCTTATGCAGCTGGCACCTGGTCACACCACACATCCTGCAATACCCCTGCCCTCTCACTCTCAACTTCGATAGCGCCGTCTTCTCCTTCTCTCCCAACCCCTTGATCAACGCCGCCGCGGCGGGTCGTCCACCTTGCTCGCGTCGTCTGCGGTGATCACGGCAGGGTTGTTGCGG
Source organism: Achaetomiella virescens (assembly GCA_031001845.1). Taxonomy (NCBI): domain Eukaryota; kingdom Fungi; phylum Ascomycota; class Sordariomycetes; order Sordariales; family Chaetomiaceae; genus Achaetomiella; species Achaetomiella virescens. Next base: position 144,745 of record JARNGD010000084.1, read on the forward strand.
ACGATGTTCCCGCCAGATGCCACGCCCACTCGAGATCGTTGGGCCCCGCGCGGCGGGCGGTCAGCGGCACGGTGCCGTGCAGCCGACGGTGGATGGCGTAGAAGTGCTTGTTGGTGAGGCCCAGGCAGGTGCTGTCGATAGGGTCGAGGAAGTCGAAGATGGCAAAGTGCAGTTCGGAGGGGAGATCTGTGAGCGCCAGGCCGGCAGCGGACGGGTGCCGACGCGGGATGGGCTGCTGGTCTGTTACTGAGTAGGAACGCCGCGGCGGGCCGAGGGGTGGGCGACGCGGGCGGGAGCGCTCTGCCTCGCGTTGTTGGGCGGGAGCCGGCGTGGACGGGGTCCTGGGGCTGTCTTGGGGTGTTGGGGGTTGTTGGAAGAAGGTGAAGGCCGAGTCGGCGTGTGGTGACGGGAGGAAGTACTCGTGCTGAGTCTGTGCCCGCCGCGGTGTGCGCTTCCCCCGCGCGAGGCTGGCTTCCTTCATTATGTGCTCCTCCCTGGTGAATGGAGAGCTGGGCCCGGAGGCTTGCCCCTGAAGAGGACCTCAATCATGGTGGGTTGGCTTGTGACGCAAGGTAAATGCTGGACTGTTTATCTCGAGCTAGAGATGGTGAGTAACAGTCCTTGAGGTGTGCGCTGATATGACTGAGGCGGTAACCGACAAGGCCGACTTAGCGCAGCTAATGTATAAGTGCAAATGTGGACGAGAGTGGCCGAGGTGGGGGATGGGATTCAAGCCCGGTTGGTTGGTTTATAGATCAGGCTCGTATCTCGAGTTGGAAACTTGGAGTGTCAGGTACCGATGCCGACGGTAGCGAGCGGTGGATGCCGAAAGCCCCTCACTAGCAAGCTCATGAGCGGAGGGAGGGTGGATTAATATCGGTATCGGTGTTCCAGAAGAGGCGAATTACTCGATCAGGCCGGTCGCATCGATGTACCGTGGCTGGAGACGCGGCCAGGCTCAGCGGGCCAGGGGGAAGCCGACTGTCAGATCAAGGGAGAAAGGAAGTGCCAAGATCGTGTGGGCAGAGCTGGGTGTAACGCTGCCACTTCGATCGATGTAAAAGCACGTCAAGACGAAAAATTCTAGGAGAGGTTTGTGAGATAGGGCCAAAGAGAGGGCCGGGGCAAGATGATCGGCACCCCTGGTCAGCTGCCACAGTCAGTCGAGGCTCCCTGGCCCGCTTTCCGGTCGTCTTCTTGTTATCCGGCCTGCCGGCCTTGGCTTGGTGGAGTACCAGAGCACAAAGTGGGTGTGCGAAGCTGGGAGATGCTTCGTTCGTCGACCGAGCCGTCGCCGTCGTGCCCCGTCAAAACTTGCGAATCAACGGCTTTCTCGATCTCGAATGACGGACGTTGCAGGCTTGTCCCGCCAATGAATGTACGAGGGGGTCTTCGAAGGGCGGCGATGATCGCCGACAACCGCTCGCAGGAGACAGAATAGCCCATATGTTGGATGATGGGTCTGCAGCGGCAGGGGGGTTGCAGGTGGCTGTGGAGATCGGGTTGTCTGGATCTTTCGTTCAAGAAGAGCATCTTGCATGTTAAGGTCGTTACACACCAAGCCGCTTGGCAGAAGACGCCCGGCCGGTTGTGAAGCACGAAAGAATGTCACGAGGCTGCCGTCTTGCCACTGTCACTGTTGGAGATATCTTCAAGTCATGGCAGAACTTGTATTGACTGCCACGCATCTCCGGACTCGAGATATTGGACAGAGTCAAGAATCCATCTTTCCAGCTTCAACCCGGAAAATGCATAGGAAACCTGAGTTGGGCCACCAGGTTGTCCCGGGTCTCTGGGAAGCGCTCGCAGCCCCACCTTCCCCCTGCCCCGCTGTTCCCGTGTCGCCCGATCTCCGGGACCTTGGACTTGCCCCGAACGAGCCTCTACGGCCCTGACGCCTGGTCTCCAAGAGGAAAGGTCGGCATTACAGTGTCCTGATTTGACGACCTGCCGTTCCTTTAGGGCCCGACGACAGCCGGCATGGGTGAGGATGAAGTGATGTCGTCCCGGGGCAAAAGAAAGATGTCACAGGTCGCGCGACTCAACACTGATCGCTCTGTGCCACGCCACTCCCGCGGGCCATGACCGCAGTGGCCACTTCAGGCTGCGCAACCGGGCCGGCTGGTTGGTCCGGGGACAGGGCCCGTGGCAGGAGCTTCCTCTCTGACGGAAGGGATGAAGACATTGGCTGTCCTGTGTCGCAGCAACGGTACCAGACGCCAGGGGAAAACTCCTATTTCCATGTGCATGCGAAGCTAATGTAGGGACATTGGTGTTGGTGCGGCTCGTGTTGGGAGGGGTCTTGCATACATCTATTACATTCCCAAATAAGGAAGCCGCTGTGGCTAGACTGGATATTCCAGGTCGCCTTGTCCTCGACATGCGTCGTGTCAGTGGTGCTGGTCGTTGACGCTCCGGCTGCCCCAAAATCGTTCGTCGCCGTGTCAGTGAGCATTCGAACTGTCACCACAAATGCCACAAGAGACGCAACAACCAAAACACGAATAAATACTCCTTCCCTACACAGCAATCCAGATGAGCATGATAACCACATCCAGGCCCTTGGACTCGCCATCCCACTTGAAGCTCCACATGCCATCCGTCTTCTCGTTCCAGTACCCGCCCGTCGCGCTGTGCATGCCGCGCCGACCCGACTGCCCCTTCTTGGCCGCGCCCTCCTCAGCCGCCGTCGGCGATGCCGGCTTGTTCAGCTGGGATGTCGGCACCACGTGCTGCACGATCGTGCTGTTGATGGCGAACTTGTACGCGGGGCCGTGGTGCCCTGCGGCGTGGCCTCTGACATGACGGCCTTGAGCATCTTATTCTGAAGGGGGAAGACCCGTCAGTTGCATGTTGACTTTAGTGTGTACGGTATGCGGGGTCCACGCACAATGATCGTCTCGTTCCATTGGGCGGTCTTGGGGCTCGTAGAACTCGACGCTCTCGAAAACGCTGTTGCACACCTGTCGCGTCGGAAGTCAGCCCAGTCCGCTCGGAGTCTTGCTCGCATTACTCGGTATCGAGGCTGGTCGGGGTAGACGAACATCGGTGGCAATCTGCTCGAGGCGCTTGAGCGCAATGGGCTGTTGTAAAGGTTAGCGATGGCTCCTTTTGTTTGCATGATCTGATGGCAGACATACCGAGTTCGTCTGGGCAGCCATTGTGGCGTATTGAAGCAAAATTTTCTGATGTTAACGGGGTCGTGTTCTCCTCGTCCTGGAGAGGTGCCGTCTAAAGGGCCAGGCGGTCTGCTGAGGCTGATGATATCGCGGTCTGGACTTGCGCTTGTTGTTGACACCGCCGCAGTATTGGCCCGTATCGGTACCCAACTCCACGCGAATTATCGATAAGGCCAGCAGCTGGCAGATAACACGGGCGGTCGATAAGAGGACGGAGGTACCTGCTCTCAGCACGTGACCTACATAACGAAGGTCCCCCGCTGTGACGCAACCCATAACTGTCCGCCAGTCAGATGCCAAGAGTTACCCACGTGCACCTCAGCTGCACAGAGGGGCCGCTGACGTTCTTCTGATTGATCAATTGAGCTTCATCTTTCTGCGTCTCCAACCGCAGCTTCTGTCGCGCCAACTGCGGCGCAACAACCGAACTCGAGAACGAAAATCCTCCCCCAAACATCACAGGGAGCGACGACACAAGACATTGCTGTCTTCTCCTCAGTTTCAAGCGTGCAATTTTGAGCTTGAGCACCCCGTTGCTGCTGCTTCTTCCCTCGCCGCCCCCAAACCAAACGGCTTCCACAATGTCGAGCCAACCACTGCTCCAGACGGCGCCGGGTATGTCTCGACAGCAGCACCGCCACCAAACCCCGTACTGACAAGTCCCTCACCAGGCAAGCGCATCGCCCTCCCCACGCGCGTCGAGCCTAAAGTCTTCTTCGCCAACGAACGCACCTTCCTGTCCTGGCTCAACTTCACCGTGATACTGGGCGCGCTGGCGATCGGCATGCTCAACTTTGGTGACCGCCCTGCGTTCATCTCGTCGTTCCTCTTTACGGGCGTGGCGATGGCGACCATGATATACGCGCTGATAACGTACCATTGGCGCGCAAAGTCGATACGCATGCGCGGCCAGGCCGGGTTCGACGACCGGTTTGGCCCGACGTTTCTGGCAATTATCTTATTGTTGGCGGTGGTGGTGAACTTTGTGCTGAGGATTACATATTCGGGGCAGGAGCAGGGTAAGGGGCGTTGAGGAAAGTGTGAGAGGCATGGGGTTGGAAGTTTTGGCATGTGTTGGGGGCGGATGGCTTGGATGTGATGGTGAGAGGCTAGGACAGAGTGTCACCTTGGGCCATAGCTTGGGTATGTCGTATGTGGGGTCCCGCTGAGGTGTTGAGATGTTTCCGGAACGGACATTGCCTGCATTTTGACTGCATTCATGCCATCGGCGTTCTTGAGATTGGGTATCCACGGGTTGGTCTTGAGATCGCTAGCATAGTTTTGATTAACATGTATTGGGTGGTTAAACATGGCGCCGCAGATCGGTCCAGAGCATAACGCTCGTTAACTGGGAGTTGCTTTGATTCGACACACTTCTCGCCTGTAAATTATGTGGGTATCATATCTATGCTGAGACTTTTGTTTTCCGACAGCAATCGCTGAGTATGTCCTCTTCCCATAGCCTGGCTCTCTCGCAAATCCTCGGAGAACCCGATAGATCGCTTATTCGCGGATGTCGTGGCGGAGGTTGCAACCCTATCCCATCTTCTTCCTCCGCAAATACTCGATATGCTGCTCGTTGGTCTGCAACGACACATTGCTCTCCGCTCTCAGCTCCTCCAGCGGTACCCTCGACAGCAGGACCGTCAAGTGCGCTTTGTACTTGACCCTCGCCGGCTGCACTGCTTGCTCATGAATTCCCGGCCGTATCGTCTCGAAGTACTTCCCCTCTCCCCCCATCTCTTGACTTTGATCTTCAACAGCCATGTACCTATCCTCAACTACCTCCGCCTGCCCATCCTCATTCCCCGCTGACGCGCCCCCTTGGTTCACCCCCTCTTCCTCCTCAACCACCGTCTCTCCCAGCACATTATACTGCCACCACTTCTGCTCCGCCTCGCCGATCCTCCGCCTCCACCAACTCAGCGATGGTGACAAGCTTTCCCGCCGCAGCGGACTTTGCGCACAGCAGCACCACGCCAGGCAAGACACTCTTATCCCAGGCGTTGAATTGTCCGAGATGTGACAGCGCGCGGTCGACGTGCTTGGCGATGCTTGTCGACGGGAGCACCGTGAGGGTCTTGATTTCGTATTTGGGGGCAGCGGCAGCGGTGCTGTTGAGGGTGGCGAGGAGCGGAGTGTAGACGCGGGTGTAGCTGCTGCTGGTTGATGGTTGGGTTGTTGTGGGCGGTGGGCGGATTTGGAGTTGCGGTGCGGATTGGGGGCCCGCGGCGCGGCGCTTTTTGGGATTGATGAAGGGTCGGAGCCGTCGTTGTCGTTGGGAAGTTTGCGCTTGCCTCCTAGCGGGGCGAGGTGCAAGGGAGGAGGCTGTGATGGGGTGTCTTGAGCGGCCATGGCGGGTAGAGAGGTTGCCATGTGGTGGGTTGTTGATGTTAACTTGGGGTGGCTGCAGGTTTGTTTTGTTGACTTTGGCTGCGGAGCGGCCGTTCAGATTCATCCTTGACTTTGTTGCACCGCGAATTCAGCACCTCAAACCGTGTGGGGGCTTGAGGTTTGATGTTATCGATAAGGGAACACCTACCATTCTTCATTGTTTCCCGGCCCATGATTTGCGTTTTGACAGTCTCGCTTTTTTCGCTTCGAAGCCTCGGTAGTATTTTTAACACAGGCAGTCGGCTAGAGTATCATCAAGGCTGCCGCGGCCTCCGGCGCGAATGGAAGCTCTGGCAGCCAGTCCAATCTCGGCTTCTCCATTACTTCGTCCTGTACCCTCAAACTGGGCGGCATGGAAGCACTTACACAAGATTCTCGTGCACCACAAGAACTTTCTGCAGTGGGTCTTTCTGGGGTTGTGACTCGGCCGGAATTGGTTACCACAGTAAATCAAAATGCCATGGTTCCAGGAGCCTTATTTGTTGGCTCAGTTGTTTGTTCTTGCGCTTGCGTGTTTGTCGCCGTTGGTTGTATCCTTTGGCCAGCGAGACTGTAGGAACAATATGCAGTGGACATAGTTGTGTCCAGCTTTCTGCGACCCTGTATATTGGAGAGCTGTACTCGAGACAATGTCAGAAGAGAAATGCCCGATGGGTTTTAAGTTTCTCTTGATCAAGCGCGTTTCCCAGGTTCGGCTCCCCATCGTAATGTAAATTTCATGTTCATAACATCGAAGGGATGATATGGGGTAAAACTTTTCTTCGAAATGGCAAGCGTTGGAAATGAAGTTACCTTACGTCGCGAAATTACAACATGGCCGTGCACCGGTACATCCGTCCTCGAGCTTTGGCGTGGCTGCAGGGATGGGACTCTGCTTCCTGGTGTGGTCTGATAGGAATCCTTGGCCCGAAACATGACTGCTGCCCGTGCACAGGGCCAGTCCACCACACACGAAGGCGATGGCCCAATCGCACAGTGCCCTCCATCATCGACTGGTCGATCAATCCATCCAATACTCTCGATAAGGCAGGCTTAAGGAGCGGCCTCGATGGTTCAGCACAACTATTTTCTGAGATCTCCTGCGACATCATCAATAAACCACCGCAGTAGACCCCTTGGTGGTACTCCCGTACATGTACAGTCCGAGCTGTTCGGAAGTTGACACTTCTAGCCTCCTGGTTTGTTTCGCGATCGAGCCGTTCTGTTGCGTCTTTGTTGGAGCAATTGCAATGGGTCTTGGTTTCTCGGCTGCGAAGGCTCACCACTCGGCAGCTGGCTGTGGGCAGTCCCACCCCACCCAGCTGCCACCTTGAGGCTCCACCCAATCAACTGTCCAGCTGTACCTTCCAGGATCACGTCTTGGCTGTGGCCCGGGCGGCGTTGGTCACTCTGCCCCCTGTCCCTTGCATCCTGTTCATTCGTGATGTTGCCTCCCAACTCCCATCCCAAACAATTTCCCCCTCAACCCGCGTGACAGCACCCGTCAACCCCCAAACTCCCGACCATCTTGCAACCAACTTCCACAACGAATCCCCCAAACACCCTGCAAAAGCGCTGCGCAACCGACCGTTTTCGCCCTCCTTTGACCTGCGCGCTCCTCTTATCCTGTCTTTTCGACAGACGCGCTCCTTTCTTGCGACATTCTGCACCGTCGTCGAGGCTTTGACTAGCTCTTGCGCGGTCCTCACCTGCTTCTCTTTGAGCATCATCGACGATTGCGGTCGCGACTCTTTGCGCAGCACCGGACGAAGGTGGCGCCAGGCCAGTGCTTCTCGCCCCTTCCCCAGCCGGCCACCTCGCCCAGCCGGTCCAGCTCGGTCTCTGACTAAGCCGAACTATCCGAAAGCGCCAAGTCGATCCACTCACCAAGCACCTTGCAAGCAAGCCAAGCGGTTACGTCAGCCTCTCCTCTCCTGACCAACCAACTCCGGGCCCGCCTCCTCCTCCACGCCCCTGCCGGCTGCTGCCTTGCGACACCCAACGCTTCACAAAACACTTTGTCACGCTCTTCCCTTCCCGAGTCCCGACGTCTGCCCTCTGGCGCTCGCCGGGCTTCTCCTCCCCAGCCACGGTCCCGGTCATGCCCATGTTCCGCTTCTGGGCCTCCGACTCGAGGGGAAGCGACAAGACAGCCGATGGCCTGCACCAACTCTCAGACTGCACCATGCCCCGCGTGCCGGTGCTTCGGGTCTCCCGACACCCATCTCGCCCAAGAGGCAGCGTCCGAGCTTCGTCGACACTGCCGCCTGCGAGGCCGCCTATCCGCCAACGAAACGCGCTAAGACGGAGCAGGACGGTGACCTGCTCTCTCCAGTCTCTGCCGCCCAGGACAACACGGAGGTGAACTCTCTGCACAGCTCGAGCGTCGCGCTCGATATCGAGGCTGCAAAGGAGGCAATTCAGTTCCAGTTTGGGCTCGAGATCCTCTTGAAGCACGATGAGCTCCGGCTTATCAACCAGGAACTGGCCAGGTGCCAGGTCGCACTCGAGCAGCTGAGGCGATGCCACCTCATTCCCTATCCCGTTCAGTGTCCGACGCCCAGCCAGATGCTCGATATCAGCAGCGGCAAGGGCCCTGCGTTGGCATCACGGCCAGGCGAGCCCGTGCCAAAGTGGGCCCCGCCCTTCGGGGTTGTTGAGGGGCCCTACGCGCGCCATTATGCTAAGTGGCTGATACCTGATCCCATGTTTGACGGCATCCAGCCGGAAGCTCAAGCTATGACGGATTCCGGCCGGGTGAAGATCACGGCGGAAGGTAGGACGACGAGGAGCAGCATCTCGGATGTTGTTGGCTCCAGTAAGCAGCGCGCGGGCCGCGGTGTGCCCGGCCAGAGGTTGCATGCGCTATCCAGTGGATATCCTCAGCTGAAGGATAAGCAGTCGCCCTGCATCCTCAAGCGGTCCGATGGCCTCACGGTCAAGCTTGTCTGCATCGACTGCCACAGGTGGGACTTTTCGAGCACACAGGGCTTCATCAACCACTGCCGCATCGCGCACAGGAGAGACTTCAAGAGCCAACGAACCGCCGTTCACTGTGGGCATCCTATTGAGGTCGACGAGAGCGGCGCCATCGTTGGCGATGACAAGAAGCCCTCTGCTGTCGCCCCTGCGTCCGGCCTCGTTCATTCCTTGGCGCGCGCAGAGCCCATCTCGGAGCATCAAGCCTACAAGTCCCTTCTCTCGCGTATCAACGCGTCGCTTGATCTCTACAAGGCAGGTATGCTGCCAAATGTGAGCAGCATACCTGGCGCCTCATCTTCACCGCCTACTCCCGCCAGAGACCCTGCGAAGGGTTTGTTGGTTCCGCAGACGTTCCTTATCTCTCACGGCTGATGCAGAAGAAGAAGTTGGGCGGGAATTTGAAAGAGCAAGTGACGGAGGCGAAGACCAAGACGGATTGGGATATGCTCTCTCCTGGCGAAGATTCGGATGTCGACGGTCAAAGCCCAGCGGGCGGCGCGACTCCGGACAAGTCTCTGGCCTCGAATGTGCGTACGCCGGCCGTGGTGCGAATGCCCTCAAGGACCACCGTCTCGCCGTCTCACCCGCTATCAGCGCAGCGACTCGCCAGCAGCAAAGGCCACGCCCCGGCGCTCGCCGGCTCCACCGACGCCGAGTCGCCCGAACTACCTGAAACGCCAATGTACGATGACGACATGGATGTGGAGCTGACCCCCAATACCATGACTAGCAACAATGCGCCCTCACTCGTTAGTGACGACGGGGAGTACGACGACTCGGACGACGGCTCGGCGTCGGAGACCAGCGATGCCATGGACGCCGAGTCCGACTCGGACGTGGCCGAGATCAACATCGACGACGACAGTGACGGCCGGGAGGACACGCCCCGGGCGGTCCCGCGGCGTCGCGGATCGACGACCAAGGCGGCCAAACTGAAAAAGGACGAGAGCAGGCATGTCACGTTTGTCAGCCCGACTCCAGTCCCAAACCGACGAAGGGCAAAGGCAGGCGGAAGAAGATTTGAGCTCCGCCGCGCCCCAAGCTGATTCTTGACTTTCGACGCTCTTCCCTCTCCGACGAACGACACGTTATGCAATACAAACATTTTTAATACGATTTCAGCCTCTTGACGTTGCCGAGGCTTGGTTTTGGATTTGATGCCTTTCCTGTCAGGGGGAAATAAGAGCCTTTTTACATCTGTATACACAACTCGATGAATCAGTTGGCCTCCTTCTCTTTCGGCGGACAGAGATACCTGGGGATTCTGCAGGAGGCGGCAGATTTTCCACAACCCGCAATCAGGAAACTTAGGCAAAGGAAAGCAAAGGAAGCAAGGACGAAGACTTTCATCCACCCACCACAAGATACCTATGTCTTTGTTACTTTCAGCTTTCGGGGGGGCAGGGTGTGTTTTCTTTTAGCGTTTTGTTTTCTTCAATTAAGGATGGATACGACTGGTTTTTTTTCCGGCTCTTTTCTCGTCGATTCTTCGGTTTGGCGCGCGGCAACGGAAGGCAAGGCAAAGGCGTGGACGTGTTTCGAGTTTGACGGGTGGTGGTGATGAGTTTGACCCTGGCTACGCTCATCGTCACCAAATAACCACCCTTGTTGAGATTTTTGCTGTACTGTACAAAGGCTTTGTGTGGTATTATATTGTGCTTGTAGCGAGGAACAAGAAGGGTACGAATAGAATGACGGCTGGTGAAGGTGTGTTTGCTTGAAACCTGAGCAGCAAACTGGGTGCTATTATTCATTGAGATCATGTCAGAGTGCTATATGCCGTTAGAACTGGCTGTTCGTCGAGATACAGCTATCCCTTCCGAGATCGTTACGGAGTACAGTGTCAGATACAATGCCCACAATATGGAGTGAACAATGACACAGAAGAATCGCACAAACTCGGGAAGATGCAAGCAAGCGGTGATGATGCTCGCTATGAAGCTAAAATTAGAACGATCTATGAACAACATACATTGCGCGCGTATCAACGCGTATCATCACTCCCAATGCCCACAGACCCCGAGGTGGTCTTAGCCGTGGAAAACCCACCATGTCTCTCTCACTTCTGTCTCGTGATAGCTGCTGAGCTAAATGCACAGCCAAGTCTCTCGTCTAATATTATTATTATTTTTTTTTTTTTTTTTTTTTTTTTGGGGGGGGGGGGGGTTGGGTTTCATAGCTCCCATGTTACCAGCTACCTGGTAGCAGCAACATTCTGAAGGAAACTCAGCTCCAGCCCCTTCCAAAGAAGAGGGGGAGAGAGAGGGGAACAAAGATAGAAAACAACCTCGTTTCTCCATGATTTCTTCCCAGAAGAGTCCCCGTCCTCCCTGCCCTCATTCCCCTTCCCCGTCCTGAGCGACCGAACCGCGCAGTCAATCTCAACATCAATCTCTAGATCTAGCGCCCCAATGATATCATCATCCATCACGGCTTATGAATTAACCGGCATGCCGCCCTTGCCGCCTACTGGCTCCGCTGCTGTGTCCTGCAGCTTGGCAATATGCGGGAGCGTCTCCTTTTCCTTTCCGCCCACATTGTTGTTATTGTTGTTGTTGGCAGGCGTGCTGGCCCCGCTCGCCTCCTTCCGAGCCTTGTTGAGTGGCTCCTTGTTCTCATTGACGTCGTGCCACAAACTTCATGCGCGTCCTGACCCTCCTCGAATGGTCCTCATTCACGGCTTCGCCGCTGGCCAGCTTCATTTCTATTCTCCCTCGCCCTGGCTCTCTCCAGCAGCTGCGCCTTGCGCACCGCCTCCGCATTCCGCCGCCTGTTCTCGGCGTTCAGCAGCGCCAGCTTTTCCTGCTGTGTGGGCCCTTGTTTTGCGCCTTGAGCTTGCTGGCGGGTGAGGGAGGTGCGGAAGGCGAGAGCGCGGGATCTCAAGGCTGTCGAGTTTCTCTTGCAGGCGGGCGACTGCGTCGTCGTCGCCGCGGGCGCGGCCAGGTCGAGCTCCTTTGGTGAGGGCATCGCGCTCGGCGCCCGAGAACTTGGCGTGGAGGGCGTTTTGGCGCTTGAGTTTCTCCGAGAGCTCCTGCTCGGTCCAGTGCGCTTGACGAGGCGTTGATGTCGTCTATTTTGGCGACGAGGTCGGGCTTGGCGGGGATGGGGACGCCTTCGGCGGCGCAGACTTTCTGGTAGCGGTTCCATTCGGCCTGCGCGGAGTTA